>CAMQGK010000253.1:7722500-7840000 GCA_947000775.1 Pterois miles
TTGTTACATGCCTGTGTGTCTCCCCAGGCACCGCTCTTCTCCCAATCTTGCAGTTTCAGTGAATGGCATCATACAGCTGATTCCCATCATTGACCAGGCTAAGGAATAAAAGATAAAAAAATCTTCCTAAAGGCTGTGCCATCATTGCGTGAATGAGTATTTAGATTAGATCCTGATGTGCAAAGTTGACACCTTGTGTGGCAGCCTCTGCCATCAGTATATGAATGTGTGTGAATGCTGACATGTAGCGTAAAGTACTTGAGTGGTTGCAAGTCCATTTACCATTTAAGATGGAGGGAGAGTTGCAGTTTGTCATTACACTAGTGTCCACTGTGATCTGTGTATGAATCCTGGCACACATGAATTGTGATAATTTAGCTGTTTTCGTCTTGGGTAATAATAAATTATTTTTGCTTATACTTCAGTTTTGCTTGATTCTTTCCCCGGTTTAATTTTAATGTGACTCTCCTCATCCCATGACTCAACTGGGGAATGTAACACTTTGATAATTACTTACTAAACTAATTCACTAACTTACTTATTTTTGCTAGCCATTTAATGCCTTTTTGAGCTACTGCACCTACATATTTTAGGATTAATGTTCTCCGGGGATTAATAAAGGTTTGTCTTATCTTAATAAAATGTATAATTTATTAATATTACTATATATATTAATAATTACCCATCACATTTGCTAATAACCAGACCTGCTCATACTGGCGTCCCCAACAGTAGGGAAAGTAATGCTGAGAATTGAGTACACTAGATTTTAAAACAGATCCAAGTGAAAACCTGAGCCCAGTGTTGCCAACTCTTCCAATGAAAAAAGTAATCAGCACTAGCTCAAAAAGTCTCTAAACCTAGACAGAAAGTCACAAAGTCAGCAAAAACATCAGCTAACAGCTTGTGGAAGACTCCAGTGATGTGCAATATGTTTGGTCACAAAAATTGGCGCACACTTCAGGAAGCGAAAACAGCAAAGTTCTGCAGTGATTGTGCTCCGGCGTGGCCAGTGGGCTTCATTGCGCCCCCAAATGCACACCAGGTTGGAAAAAGTTCCTTTGATGTTCATGAAATTTGGTGGCAGAATTGCACTCATGTTCAAAAATATGTCAAATCTTTTTCAACTTTTTTTTCATCTGACAGGAAGTCTGCCATATTAGAATTATTTGATAATTCATTTGATAATTTTCATAATCATTTTACAAACACATTTGAAGACCTTAGGATGCTCCTCCTAGAGGGTTTATCGGATTTGTTTCAGATATGTTTCAGATATGTTTGGTATAACCCTCTGGGGGCGGCAGTAGCTGGGGGCGGCAGTAGCTCAGTCTGTAGGGAGTTGGCTTGGGAACCGGAGGGTCACCGGTTCAAGTCCCGCCATGGACCAAGAACTGAGTGTGAACTGGTAGCTGGAGAGGTGCCAGTTTACCTCTTGGGCACTGCCGAGGTGCCCCTGAGCAAGGCACCAAACCCCCCACTGCTCGGGGTCGCTTGTCAGGAGCAGCCCCCTCACTCTGACACCTCTCCATTGTTGCATGTTTGTGCATGTGTGTGTTCAGGTCTGCATGTACCATGTATGAGTTAACAACAGAGTGAAAAAATTGAATTTCCCCTCGTGGGACTAATAAAGGACTATCTTCTTCTTCTTCTTAATCTGACACTAAACTATGGAGGATGATAGACCATGTGACAATATACCATTTTAGGTACTTTAGAGGCATGAAATTTTTCAAAACTCATACTAGAGGATGCAGCACGTCAATTTCAAATTTTGTCAGCATTATTTCAAGACCTTTTCAATGGTAAATTACAAAGCCTTTGGGTTTTCATGGAATGCCGTTGCTGTGGAGAGCAGGACAATTTCCGTGCTTTGCATACTGGACTTTACATTGACCAATATGCCCCAAATTTTACATGCTGGATAAGAGTCCAGACTTGAAGACCTCTGCATGCCCATATTATATAGCCGTAGTGCCACCTGCTGGCAACAGTCAGCCTTTTGTGACAACGATCATCCAATTTACATTAGATTTATGTGGTGTGATCTACACAATATAGTATAATACAGTACAGTAACAAAGCATATCATTTGTGTATGTCCTCTTGTACCACATAGTGTCACCAAGTTGTTCAAAACTTGAAATATGTCATTTCCTGTGACATGCCCTCCACACAAGAAATACCATCTAACTTGTGTGCACAGTGTCATATGGTCACAGAAATGCACAGACGAGTTGACCAGCATCCCGCCAGTTCCCCTGACATGCTCAAAGGCCTGTTCATTGCTACTTGCAGCTTTCATTTTGTTTTTCATATCTGTCCAAGTAATGACATGGTCCTCTCTCTCTCCTGCAGGTCATTTTTTGTCATGGTTCCTTCCCTTTGGGGACAAAATGCACATCCCCATGAGGCACTGAAATGTCCTCTAAAGTAATGGAAACACACTGTGTGTGTGTGTGTGTGTGTGTGTGTGTGTGTGTGTGTGTGCGTAAAACAAAGACAAAATGGTGTTCTTGGACCAAGTCGAGACCAAGTCCAGGCTAGTGTGAATAGTCATACACTGTGATATCATCACAATTGTGGTCTTGACCAGTCTTGAAATTAAACCCAGAGTGCTCTTTGTCTGTTTTCTTTGATTTCTCATGCCTTTTATAACACGTCAACCAGGAATTTAAACATTTGTTATGATGGTTAACAAAGAACTGTTGGCTCAGATTACTCTGAGATGAATGACTGTCCATCTTCAGACCACAGCTCCACAGCACCAAGCTCTTAAAGGTAGATCACATATTAGCCTATTCTTACAAGTCTTTATTATGTAAAACAAATCTACTGCCACAATCACAAACACTTTACACAAAGGTAACTTAACACTTCTTCATTTAATATTTTGAAAAATACACGATTCAAATGTATAATTCAGTATGACAGACAACAAAGGTCATGATACACCAGCTGATCCGTCCCAAGGCCCCAGATGTTTAGTCCGTATATTAACAGCTGAAAGGGTTCTTGGAGCAGATGAAGCGAAAAGAAGATCCACACTGGGTGTTACCCCAACCGTCTGCAATTTGATTTTTAAAGGAAAAAAAATAACAACATTAAGACTAAATCCATTTTCAATTTGACAAATTATACACTATAATAATCACTATGATATCACTTAATTGCCTCTCATGGCAACTTCATTTATATATGTAAATCTTATTTGGAATGAAATATGGAGAGCATGTGATTATGTGAGTAACACTGTAACACTGTTACAGCAGTGTAGACAGCCATACTGTTTATAACTTGCAAGAGGATAACATTTGAAAACAGGTAAAAGTAGTGAGAAATGTAACTCATGTAGCTAGTGAGCCAAAGCAAACAGGTGGACTTACAGCTGGTGCGTAAGAAGATGCAGGGGTAGCTGCTTGAGGAGGATGGGGAGTACCAGTTAGTGTAGTAGAAACCCTCACGGTCGATCCACATCCACCGACCCTAGGAGACAAAGAGCATAAGTGTAAGGAAGTATTGCCTTTGTCTCTTCATTTGCTCTCAAATTCATCTTGTGTAATTCTAGACCCCCACTGGACCAGGTCTTGAGCTTGATCTGGACTGACTGAGTGGTATTTCTTCCTAAATCCAGACCTGCAGACTGAAGCCTCCAAGCCATGCCATGGTCTGACCGGCTGTTCGTGTGATCTGCTGGAGGAAGGTGTACTCTCTGCTGTTGGTGACAGAGGCCAGGTGGGCACCCAGGCTGTTGCAGTGCTCCTGTCAGACAGAGGAAGCACATCAGGGTCTTTGGGGCTATGCAAATAAATAGCTGTGTTGTTTTCTTCATTTTCTTTTCCATGGAACTGATTTTAGCTTCAATGTGAAACGTTTATCTTTTAAGGACCGATGGTGACAGACTGACTGACCTACCATTACCATCCAGTGGAACATGTTGTATTCATCATTCATTCATCATCAAGTTATAAAGTAGCCTAACTAAAATAATAACAAAGTCTATCAGATGACAGGAAAAGCTATGACTTATTAAGCCGCTCACAATACCAATATAGAGGTGTTACTATCAGTAGTAGTACCTCAGCACTGTACCAGGTCATGGGAGTATTGATGAAGAGGAAGCAGCGAGAGCCATGGCTGAACCAGCCGTCTGGACAGAAGTTAAAACGAGCTACAGACAGACAGAGAAGAGAGAACAGAACTGTTTGACTGACTGAAATACAGTGATAAGAGGTCCTTTCTAATTTCACTTTTTACAGTCTCCAGCAGAAGAAATTGCTGTTCTGATAACATTAACATCTGTCTGTATATATCTGATGTACAGTATTTTTGAGTTAGTAGTGGATTATAGTATGGAATTGTTGTTGCCTTGATGACCTCACTCATGAAGGAACACATAGGAAAGATTAAAACAGTGAAGTGGATCTTACATTCAGGTGCTGCTGCCTCCTCAAGACGAGCTGCACAAACACGCAAATCAACACAATTAGTCGTACTATTATGTAAAAAAAATACACTTAACTGAAATATGTATTTCACAGCTTAGTTGACTATGAGCAGCCACAGAATATGGAGTAGTGTATGTGTTTCCTTCCTGATTACCGTTTCTGGGAACAGGGACAGAATCTTCTGGCACTAATGCCTCATCTTTCTTCATCAACTTGTTCTCCATGTCTGATATATGAAAAGCTTCATCAGACCTCTCTTTAGCTGAACGTATTTGACATTAAAGTATGTCATAACTACAAAAAAATCAATGATATCCGGTGTACATCACATTAACATCAAACTGACAAGAGTTAGAACGGAGACGGAACCCGAGAGAAGTGTCTGACTACACTGATAAAGCTACACTTCCAAGTTTCTCATATGCCACCATTTAACATTCTTTCAAATTGTGATGGTTTCTTTTTTTTAATGTACAATCCTATGACTCGACAGAGCCTAAAGGAAAGGAACCAAATGTTGGTCTTAATGCTCAGCAACATCAGTTCTAATCTGGTGTTCATGAGTTGTCAAACTCCACAAAGGTCCTTTTTGAGATCCTCAAGGGCTGTGCTGTTTTAGATCATCATGTCGTCATACAATGGCTTGTGGGATATCATACAAAAAGGTATTTTGTTATTTTTTTGTGCATTTTCCTTCAAATGACCAGCAACACACAAGATCAGTTTCTGTGGTGCACAACCTATTTAGGCAACAAAACTAGTTGGCTAGGTTTAGGAAAAGAGGTTTGGGTTAAAATGACATCAGAAGTGGTGTTACGTTGACTTCTGGTGAAACTGGTCAAACTCAACACAACTCTAAAATCTTAGTCAGGGAGAATCAATCAAATTATTTCCCTTCTAGCATCAAACAGTCGGAAAAACTGAAAACTTGAAATCTGAGCATGCTGGTTGAACTTGTTTATCCTAGCTCTGGATATTAGTTGACTAGTTGAGCTATTTTGATCACATTGCAGGCTATAAAATGTAACCAGACAGAAAACAGCTGAATGAGATTTAAAGAGGAGAGGACACTAACCAGGCGCAGCAACTGACTGTTCCTTCAGGGCCTCCACTGCTGCTTCTGTGGATGAATCACATTAATACTGGTGTTAGATAGATGTAGGTCTGACTGTCTGTGTGTGTATTAAAGCAAAGACCTTCAGTACTGACCTGGAGCCTTCTGTTTGTCTTCAGCCGGAGCTGCAGAGAGAAGAACACAATGCTGTCAGTAAGATTAGTGCACTGGTTCCTCTTCTGTCCCTCATGGTTCACACTAGATGCACTCTACTACACAGAGCTTTATAGCAGCAGGGTACCACATGTTAGAGGTTTGCTGACTGACTCATCAGCACATGGATGACAGTGTGTGTGCTCTGTTGAATGGTCTTTGTCGAATCTGACCTGCAAATGCAGCACAGAGGAGAACGGAGAGGACCAGGACCGTCTTCATGGTGATGATCAACCAATTGTTCTGTGTGGAGAGGAAAAATCTGCCTTTAAATACAGAGGATAGCAGAACCATGAGCTCCACTGAATGAAAAGATATACAGCAGGTGTCTTACTTGTCAGGTAAATGCGAGGTGATGTTATTCAGGTATCAGCTGAATGATGGATGCAGTGATGATGAGGAGGTCTCCCTGCTCTTTATATACACACTTGAACCACACTAAGTCACGTTCATGTGGGGGTGTGGATGGCAGAATGTGCCAGTACTTGTCTATGACTCAGCCCTGTATGCAGGAAGATGATTGCACATAAAGATATGAACCTGAACTCTGATCTTTTTCCTGACAGCATGTAAACAGTTACTGCACACACCACTCTCTGTTGTTGTGATCTTAGATCCGGTTAATGGTTTAAAAGAACTGAAACTTGACTGGATATTCACTTACAGTATGTTTTCTGCACTTTATTTCAAAGGACATATGAATAGTTGTGATGCACCATTTAACATTAAAGGTCCAATAAATAATATGTCAACATCATTTTAATTCATACATTAAAAAGAATAAAAATAATAATAATAATAATAATAATAATAATAATAATAATAATAAATTTGACTTATATAGCACGTTTCAAAAACCCAAGAAAGTTTTACGAAGAGGGCATTCAAAAATCATAGTAATAATAAAATAGAGGATAAAACTGTAACTAAGTGAAAGAATGATGGGTAGAAAAAGTTAGCTGAGGTCATAGGATTTGATGAACAGGTGTTGCTTGAGGTGCTTTTTTTTTTTTTTAAAGTGTCCAGGGATGAAGCATTTCTGATTTCAGGAGGGAGGGAGTTTCAGAGGGTAGAGGTCGCAACGCTGAAGGCTCTGTCACTGAAAGTTCACTGCCTGGAGTTTGGGGGTGGAGAGCAGAAGGGCTATAGGGGTGGAGGTCAGTTACTGCTGCTGGGAACTGCTGGGACACCTGAGGCAGCTGTGGCTCAGAGCTAGAGAAGGTCAGCCACCAATTGGAAGGTGGTGATTCAATCCCGGCTCCTCTGGTCATGTGTTTTTGAGGGAAATACTTCCCAAAGGTTGTGCCATCAGTATGAGGATGAGTATTTAGATTAGATCCTGATCAAGCCCCCAGGAAGAGCTCTGGTAATTGATGTCAATTCTCTTAGTGGCTAAACGGTGGTACTACTAGTCTGTCTGGATATAACTAGAAGGAGAAGAAGGTGTATGGCTGGAGGGATGATAGATGGCTGACAGGATAGGGGGCATAATTGATGGAGAGAAGGAGCAATGCTGGATTGATTGGATGCATGGACCCATAGCAGGTGTAGACTGAAGAACAGAGGGAGTGAAGGATGTAATGGTTGCTCTCATTACTGTAGTTCTGGTTACCTCCTGATATTTCATACATTAACACACTGATCCTAAAAGTTGCAAAATGCACTAAAAGCCAAATCCAGAGTTAATTAAGTTCCTCCGGTCATGTTAATGAGACCCAGACCAAGGATGGAGCAAGAGTTGGGAGGCAGAGTTAGCAAGCCGTGACGATGCTATAATGGCTGTGACCCTGTGACTGAGCCATATGACCGAGTGGTCAGTACCATCACAGTTGTGTCATCTGCAAATGTAATGATTGTGTTTGAGGGGTATGTGGAGATGCAGTCATATGTAGAAAGCAAATTTTATGACAAAACAGATGTCAGTGATGATGTCAGTGCGAGTGCCACTGAATGGCACTTGGTGCTAATTAGTTGACTGTTTTGATTTAGGTCTTGTGTTTTACCTTTTATCTAAAACCAAAATAAAATTATAGTAATCTGCTCCTTTTATTTTAATATTCTACATGTGCCCCATTTTGTCCATGTAAAAAATGCAAAAATGCTGCAGATCTCATGTGAATGTTTAGATTTTTCTACAAAATATGAGGAGGCTGATAGCTGAATTTAACAGAACTATAATGTTTGGTAGTGTATGGAGTCTCATGTTTAAGTTTTTTTCTGGGTATGCTTGCCAGTAAGAAAGGCAGAATTAAACTCAGACTTTCCCCCAAATCTTCAACACTCACTCTATGTGAGCTTGAAAGATGACTTTAATTAGTTTGTAGTTAGTGTTTTCTCTGAAAACAGAGACTGTGCTTGGCTTGAGTAGACATTTCCTCCTTAAAATCCCAAGGTTTTTGAAGGAAATTTGATGCAGTGGTTTTGGAAAAGGGGAAAGGAGGAATATATTTCATTAAGTTAAATTTTTAACATTTGTTTTAACAATAAACTAATAATTAACTACAGTTATCAGATAGATATAGTGGGATAAAAGTAAAACACAAAATAATGTTGTTTCCTGGTTCAGATTGAAATTTATGATCAGGAGTTAAAGGGTGTAGAGGAAGTAGAAGAAGAAGTAAGAGGAGATAACAGATAAATAATGTGTAAGAAGAGAGAAGGTAAACGATTTATTGTACTAAAAAACAGGCTTCCAGTAAAACATGTTATCCTTTCATTTTATAGCCATGATGACTGATAGGCTGCATACTGGACTCTAAAGTGTTACAAACTTTCTGAGAAGATTTTCAGTCAACACTTCATTGACTTAATCATTGCTTTATGTGTTTCATGGCTATTAAATATATGTCTCTCTTCTAGTGCTTTCTAATCTACAATGTTTCCTTTTTCTAAACTAAGAAAAACATGTCCTTGACCTACTGCAACTCCGTACTATGATATCATTAACTATATCTGTCTTCTCATCCAACAGCAAGAGGATTTCTTTCAGGAAATCTGGGAATTTTCCAGGTAGATTAAGACCAATTTGGGCAGTAAAAATGGTTGCGTCTAGAAAGGAACCCGGCAATTGTGAAATCAGATCTGACATCTGCAACAACTTATCCTAACATTAACTATTCCTGGTCAATGCCTAAACTTAACTATTCAAGGTCAGTGTCTAATCTTAACTATTCCATGTCAGTGTCTAACCTTAATCTCGCAAGAGTTTCCCAAGTTTGGAGGTTCCCCTCTAGCCACTACCCAAAAATGACCTTATCTCCACCTCCACCTCTTGATTTCATTTCTGGATTTCACATTTTCAAGGTAAAAGAAACATAATTATCATATGTGTGAAAGTCTTGTTGAAATTGACTTTGAAACTCTTCACACATTCACATCAATGGAGCCCCATTGTATCTGTCGGTTTGAAGTGCTGGCTGCACAAGTGACCTGTTAGGGGCTAGTGACATTGAAGGGTGAATAGTCAAATAATCTATAAAATAGCAGTCTTTGGTACATATATATCCATCCATCCATCGTCAACCGCTTATCCTGTTAGGGGTCGCGGGGGGGCTGGAGCCGATCCCAGCTGGTACATATATATTACTTTATTATTATTCTTGTTATTATTATTATTATTATTTTCCCTTTAATTTCCTCCTATTAATGTGTTTTAAGTGTATAAATTCCAAAGATGGCCAAACTGTGTGTGTACATTCAGTCCCAATTTGGCAACATTTTGATCATTATTTCCAGTGATGATAAGGCAGTTGCCGTCCATTTACAGTTTTCAGTTTTGGAGAGGATCCAAACATAAATACAAAAATAATAATTTTTCAGTAAAATTTTTGTATACAATCATCCATTTCAGGGCTGCACGGTGGTACACTGGTTAGCGCTGTTGCCTCACAGCAAGGTCGCAGGTTCAATTCCGGTTTGGGACTCCTCTGTGTGGAGTTTGCATGTTCTCCCCGTGTATGCGTGGGTTTTCTCCGGCTACTCCAGCTTCCTCCCACAGTCCAAAGACATGCAGGATAATTGATGACTCTAAATGGCCCATACATGTGAATGCGAGCGTGAATGGTTGTCTGTCTCACTGTGCCCTGCGATGGACTGGTGACCTGTCTAGGGTGTACCGCGCCTTTGCCCAGTGCCAACTGGGATCGGCTCCAGCTCCCTGCGACCCCTGATGGGATAAGCAGTTGAATATGGATGGATGGATGAAGCTCACAAACACATGTCCACACTCCTTGGCTGTATAATCTAGCCTGCATCTTGGAAGTCAATTTCTGTTCTGGAAATGTACTGAAATCCATTTTAATTGATGACTGTGTGAATATGAGTGTGAATGGTTGTCTGTCTCTATGTGCCCTGGGTGAACCCCGCCTTCGCCCAATGCCAGCTGGGATTGGCTCCAGCCCCCCCGCGACCCCTAACGGGATAAGCGGTTGACGATGGATGGATGGAACCATCCACTTCAAAAAAATATTTAAGTTATTAAAAAACAAGGTTGTGCTTTGTTCTACCTCAGGTAGGAGTATCTCAAAAACTTTTTTTGAGGGGGGGGGGATTTGTTCCTCTCGGCTTCTCATTATGGTATTGTGTATTTCAGGTGTATATTTAGACTGCCTTTGAGATGCTTGAAACAAGTGCATTATACTGACTGCTGTATTATATTTGCCCTATCTCTTCGGGCTATTTCTACAAAACTAAAATATGAATTCCATAAAAAAGCCAAAGCCATGCTTTTTTACCTTTTCATACTCTTGTTGTGACATACTGTATGTGTCTCCTGTAAACAGCTTGTATCTTATCTCTTCTCATTTTTGCAAACACCCTACTCCTCTTAACTGTAGAGAGTGTTGTTGTTACTCAGCTGTATTTTTTCCGTCTTGCTTTTCCCCATGCTTCTTTCAGCACCAACTCCTTGGTCGTGAATTCTTGGAAATTGATGATGATGGGTCACAGGGATTGATCGGGAGGGGGCTTCTGTGTTAGGGACCTATGCGCATGTTGTATTTTCAAAACCAGCTCCGGCAACTTACTTCTTAGTAGTGTTTCAATAAACTCAGGGTCTTCACCCTCTTCTCCTTCCATCACTCCAAAAATGCGTATATTGTTTTGTCTGGATCTGGATTCTTAATCCGTTAGTTTGTGCTGCAAAGCTCTTTGCTGATCCAGGCAGGCAGCGCCTTGGCCGCGATATCTTTGGCAAATCATAACTCAGTTACAGAACAGATGTTAGTATAGAAATAAAGTTTAAGCCAGGTCAAAGGTTTAAAGTATTAGTTTTAAGGTTAGTCAGTGACAGACATGCTGTAACAGCTAACAGCTAATGCTAATCAGCTCACTCATGTTCATGTGTAACATTACTGAATTGACACCTCTGTGGTCTTCATGTAGCCTATACCTCTTTTTCTTGTTAAAGTCAATTCTTCCTGCACATCCATTGTAATTCCAGAAGATTTAAGATCAGGCAGCATGCTCACAGTGGATACGTATAGCCTACTACCCATGAAAATGTCACCACTTTGTTAACCAATATTGGATTGAATGATGTTATTTAATCACCTTGGTGGGAAGTCATGAATAACAGTACTGTCTTCCTGCAACACACCTCAGTACTGACACAGGAGGCGAAGTCTACAAGTTTTATTGTTCACAAGAAGAAGGGGATGACTCAATGTTATTCAGTGTGTATATAAAGATCACAGCCTCCTGTCATCACTTTGTCACATCTGTTTGGTCCCTGAAGAACACCGTACATTTACCTGACTGCTGCTTCTCTCTGTAAGTCATTATGCATCAGTGTTGCTTCTTTTATGCATTTCTGTCTTTCTCATACCTTTTCAATGCTTTCACTTTTCAGATCTGTGAGCTTCCAGCTGCCTCCAGACATTCATTAACTTTAATCATGAAGGTTCTACTGATGCTCTCTGTTATCCTCTGTGTTGCTCTGACCATGAGGGCTGCAACAGGTCAGAAAAATATTGATACATGTATATATATATTTATGTGTGTGTGTGTGTGTGTGTGTATGTGTGTGTGTGTGTGTGTGTGTGTAAAAAATTGATCTACATGAACTATCTTTGCTGTTCTCTTCCCTCAGTTGTTCCATCTGAGGCTGCTGCTGTACAACAGGAAAACAAACCTTCACCAAAATCAGGTTACTGGCTTTTTAATGGCTTTTCTTTTTCTTTTACTGATCGGTCAGATTACAGACCACCATGTATTTTTCTCAGAATTTCTCATTTTAACTTAATTGTTATTGTAAAATGAAGCATCTTGTATCACTACATTGGGTGTTTCTCATTTTCTTGATGATGAGTATGATGTTAGCAGTAACCTTATAGCTGTGAAAGTAGCAGTGTGTACATTTTATTTGTTGGTGAATAAATGCATCAACTCCGTAAGACCCAAGCCAAGCTCCTGTGACTTGCCAGCCACCTGTGGATAAAGTTGGGTTAGCTCCAAGTTAGTAATAACTCCAGCTCAGGTGGGCTGACCTTGGAGGTGGACCAGCTATTCTCCTTAAGCGACAAGCCATGCCTCTGAATTTTGCTCAGCGTTTTTTGAATATTTAAAGCTGCAGTGAGTAAAAATGGAACATATAATATGATTTTATAAAATTTGTTTTTATAAAACGGTCACTATATGCTGGCAATAGTGCATGAGACAATCTGAAGATAAGATAGAGACAAGATAATCTGAAACTAAATAATGGTCCTCCGGTGTCTTCCAGTGCTCCTAATGGCATTTGCAAGATTTCACAACCAGTCAGAGCTGATCTGGAGCCTGCCATCCAGCTTCTGTTCATGAGAGCCACAAATCAATTGCTTGCAAACCAAATGATCAAACGAGGCAGCACTGATCAAATATGAATCAATATTCTGTTACTGTAATGCTTATACCTCTCCTTTCCAGTGTTTTCAGAATCATCTTGTAGTTACTGTTTAGCTGTAAAATGAGAAAGTTTGTGACTGGGCAGCCATATTGAGATCAGCAGAGGAAATACCAAGCACCGCCCACCAGCCAGAGCAAAGCCAATAGGAATGCTCTCTTTGAAATGACCGATGATTGGTCAAAGTCTTCCGTCACAGGCTAGATTTTCTAAAGCCTAAAAACAGAGCGGTGCGGAGGTGCAGAATATAGTTTTATCTCCGAACACTTGAATTACAAAATGCTGAAAGGGTTATTATGGAATTTTTGCCCAGTGATGCAAAAAAATTGTTACCTACTGAAGCTTTAAATGGTTAATTATTAACACCCCTACTGCAAACTATATGCACTGTTTGCATCAGGAAACACTGAATTAAATGTTAAAATGTCAGCCTGGTCAATGTCAGCTGGTTGTACATTTAGTTTGTTAGAGTCAGAAAGTGAGAAACATCTGATGAAAATAAAAGTTGTTTTCAAAGTCAGTGTTAGAACTGTAATGGTATATTATTAATATTCATATTCATACTCAGTATTGGCAAGTACCTTGTACTTAGTTTTTTTTTAAAAAGTGCAAAAAATCGGTGCATTCATAGTTAATTCATTCAATCCTTTAAATAAGCAATATGTACATGCAAGTCACGGCATTTCCTACTGCAAATATTTCAGAATTAAAGCCTTGTGTGAACAAATGAAAAAATTCTGTCCACAGAAAAAAAATCTTAGAGTGCTTTTATTTTGAAATGGAAGTGTTTTGATTTAAAAAAAAACTTGCTACTTTGTTTGATGTCCATGACATATTCTACAGTTATCTAGACACTGAATCTGTTGTAATTTTGCTGATATGTCAATACTGACATTTTCACTGTCTTTTGTTGCTGTGAACTGCACAGCTCACAGTAAAAGTAGGCAAGACCTTGAATCTCTAGAACAGATGCATCTGACACGCAGCTGAGCTGTGCTACTCAGGCTGTGTGTCTGCTCAAACTTGTTAACATGGACACCAAAATAAAAACAACAGCTTCTGCAGCTACCACGTACTGCTGACGTTGCCTGAGTGGACAAGCTGCACAGTAAACTGAAATGATACAAACCCCCTTAAAATGTTTTACTTTCTATCTTTCTATCTAGCTTTGTCTAAGAGAAAATAATGAGTAATGAATCTCACACAAAGAAAACATAACTCACTTAACTTTACAGACCTTATGTTGTTGGGCTTTACAGGGACGGATGCTGACACTGCTGTTGCTGGTGGTGGAGCAGCTGCTCTACCTGAAGGTTAGAAAATCTGCATCAACTCACCTTCAGTAACCTGCTGCTGTTACGACTCTGTACACAGGAGGAGGGAGACTCCAAAGCAAACACAGGAGAAACAGGTCTAGGCAGAAAAGCGGCGTCTTTATTACAGTCCAGGGTTTGGTACACAAAAGTCAAGCAGCGAGGCAAACAGTTCCAAAAACGACCGCTTGGAAGCCCGGAGGTGGAGGCGGTGGATCGCCCGCTGCTGCGCCGGGAGGCTGAGAAGTTTGTAATAAGTTAAGTACCGCTTGTAATTGTGTACCGAGTTGGTTTACCTTCTCGTCGATCGAGGCGCGGAAAACTTCTTGCTGCGCCGTAATCTCATTCACCCCGTGGCATACGGCGGTGAGTTTCTCCTCATGCTGTTTAACCCTAGAACACTAACGTCGGGTGATTTTCACCCACACAATTCTTGTTATGTGATTTTCATTGTGTTGCCATTGTCTGAGTTTCATGGGTCCTTGGGTAGCTTCAGGCTGCTTACTGATGTTATTAATTGTATGTTTGTTTCCCTCCTCCCATCTATGGTTTTTTCAAGAGGCATGCGTTCGGGTGATTTTCACCCGACTTTAGTGATAGAGAGTAACATATTTTACGGGTGGAATTTACCCGAATTGATAAAACTGCTTTTTATCAAGGATATTGTATTGGGTAAAATATACCCAACGTTAGTGATGGTGTGACTTATTTTAACGTTAGTGTTCTAGGGTTAATCTGTCCTTCATGGGCCAGAATGGCGGTCCGGACCTGTGTTGTGTTTGCGGAGTCCATTTCTGGCCAGATCGTACTGTTACGACTCTGTACACAGGAGGAGGGAGACTCCAAAGCAAACACAGGAGAAACAGGTCTAGGCAGAAAAGCGGCGTCTTTATTACAGTCCAGGGTTTGGTACACAAAAGTCAAGCAGCGAGGCAAACAGTTCCAAAAACGACCGCTTGGAAGCCCGGAGGTGGAGGCGGTGGATCGCCCGCTGCTGCGCCGGGAGGCTGAGAAGTTTGTAATAAGTTAAGTACCGCTTGTAATTGTGTACCGAGTTGGTTTACCTTCTCGTTGATCGAGGCGCGGAAAACTTCTTGCTGTGCCGTAATCTCATTCACCCCGTGGCATACGGCGGTGAGTTTCTCCTCATGCTGTTTAATCTGTCCTTCATGGGCCAGAATGGCGGTCCGGACCTATGTTGTGTTTGCGGAGTCCATTTCTGGCCAGATCGTACTGTTACGACTCTGTACACAGGAGGAGGGAGACTCCAAAGCAAACACAGGAGAAACAGGTCTAGGCAGAAAAGCGGCGTCTTTATTACAGTCCAGGGTTAGGTACACAAAAGTCAAGCAGCGAGGCAAACAGTTCCAAAAACGATAGGCAAAGGGCTTGGTCAAAAAACAGACAGAGATACGATACACAGAAAGGCAATAACTCACGGGAAGTAAATGCTGGAACTCTCGGCATGAAAACACAAGACGATCTGGCACAGAAGGAATGGGGAGCGCACATTAAATACTAGTGAGGGAGTGATTGACTATACACAGGTGGACACAATCAGGGCGGGGGAATCACGATGAGACGCAGGTGAATGGTGCAGAACTAGGTCATAGGGAGGTGCTCAAACGAAGTGGCGGGAATCATGCAGGGAAGGAAGTGACGTGATCTGGAGACGAGAGGAGAGGTTACACATGCCAAAATAAAACAGGAAGTGTGAGACAGACAAGCATGCAACATAAAACATAAAACCGTCTAAGACCTGGGATTCCTGACAGTTGCTCCTGGAGAGAGACGACAAAAAAAACCTTTAAATTTGTTTCTGTTCTGAGATATTGGATAACTTCCCCCAAAAATAATGAGTAAAAAAAAGAAAAAAGATAAATTTTGGAATATGATTTAATGATTGTTTTTTTTTTATATTTTTTATTTTAATTATCATTCCAGTTCGTTTTGGTTTCTGCCTTGATGGTTGGCTTGGTTTCAATGGTAAATGCTACTATTTAGCCAACCATGCTGATACCTGGAGCCATGCAGAGGTAATATAACACATAATTCTAAAAGAAAAGGTTTAGAGCTCTTGCTTAGAATAGAAAATTAAAGAGTACAATGTTGTTCCTCTTCTCTCATCCTCAGAGCTACTGTGCTAGCTATGATGGTAGTCTGGCCTCAGTCCACAACATCTGGGAGTATAATTTCCTCCAGCGTATGGTCAAGACTGGGGGTCACACTTTTGCCTGGATTGGAGGTTACTACTTCCAGGTTTGTTCAAACATTTAAAAAAGCCTTTACTTTAGAAAACCTCCAGTTCCCTCTGAGTGATTACATATTTAATGCTTTATTACGGTTTAACTTAATCTTCAAATAGAAATAAAAGTAGATTAACAAAGTATGTGCACAATGTGTTTCAACAAGCTTTGGAGGAACTGGGCTTGGTTTCAAATTAGTTTTATTTAGAAGACTAGACTTAGACTTAGAAAGACTTAGAAAACTAAGGAGACTGTGATTTCCTCCAGGACATCTGGAGATGGGAAGATGGCTCAGCGTTTAACTATCACAACTGGGAAGCAGTGAGCTCCACTGACCTTTACCAGTGCCTACAGCTCAACTCTCAAGGTAAGCATAGAAAACCCACGCAGTCGTTTACTGGTCATGGAAAAAAACAGCATTTGAACATATACAGGCAACAACACAGAGACAGGACCATGGGGCATATTTCTACCATTAAACTTTATGTTTTTTTTTTTTTTTTGTAGAATCCAAGGGCTGGTCCAATCATGGCTGCAACATGCCATTCCCATTTGTCTGTCAGGTTAAGCCAAACTGCTAGTCATTGTGTGCAATGCTGCTGCTGACTTCTGCAATGATACTTGATGCTGCTGTTCTTTATAAGACTGCATACACACTATCTGAAACAAAAATTTCTGCACAAATGATTCCATGTCAGTCAAGTGAGATTTTTCACAACAGCAGTTTGGGATGTAAGGCTGTTATAAAGGTTACTAATTTATTGTTTGTATTAATTGCTATTCTATCTTCCTAATGATAGTTACTATGTATTTTTAAACAATAAAATAAACTTATTTGTGAGCTGCTGTCCTTATACAAAATCCAGGCTTGAATAGAATGTTTGTGTTACACAGAGGCAATCAGCTTTTCCTTACTGAGTTTGTGTTGGTTTGTTATTATCTGGCGTCTTACAGCATGACTCAAAATGCTGTGAGCTGGAACAAGCTAGAAACATGAAACCTTGGTAGAATAACTGGAAACGATCTGCAACTGCTTCCCAAGAAATTTGACCCCAATCGGCCTGGTGGTGGAGCTAAAATGAACACCCCAAAATGGAAATTTTATATAGGACATGCCCTCACACAGTGAGTCTGATTAAATTTGATACAGGTATCTAGTTCAACAAGAAAGTTTCTTGGACCATAGAGGATTATCCAGCACCTTCCAGCCCAGGAGAGAACGCTAGTTTCTGCTGGTCAGCCCACACCTGTTCTCAGTTCCGCTGAATTAAACAAACAGCAAAGCAAAATCAATTACAAAAACACACACACATATATGTATGTATATACATATATATACATATATATGTATGTATATGTTATAATAATATATAATTATGCTATAATACTGTATGTTAACTTCTGTACTTCTGACAGGGTCCCAGAGAAAGCAAATCTCCTGTCACACACCACATGAGAGGTAACAGTCCTGATGTCAGTGTTATGTCAGTGGTAGAAGAAGAAGAAGAAGAAGAAGAAGAAGATAGTCCTTTATTTGTCCCACAATGGGGAAATTCAATTTTTACACTCTGTTGTTTTTTTACTTATACACGGTACATGCAGACCCGAGACACACACATGCACAAACAGGACCCATATACATGCATCAAATGGAGAGATGTCAGAGTGAGGGGGCTGCTCCTGACAAGCGCCCCGAGCAGTTGGGGGTTTGGTGCCTTGCTCAGGGGCACCTCGGCAGTGCCCAAGAGGTAAACTAGCACCTCTCCAGCTACCAGTTCACACTCAGTTCTTGGTCATGTCGGGACTTGAACCGGTGACCCTCCGGTTCCCAAGCCAACTCCCTACAGACTGAGCTACTGCCGCCCCCAAGTGGTACGTCAGTGGTATGTCTATGTGGTATGTCTATATATATATATATATATATATATATATATATATATATATATATATATATATATATATATATATATATATATATATATATATATATATATATATATATATATATATATATATATATATAAATCAGACATCAGACAACAATCAGACATACCACTGACATCAGGACTGTTACCTCTCATGTGGTGTGTGACAGGAGATTTGCTTTCTCTGGGACCCTGTCAGAAGTACAGAAGTTAACATACAGTATTATAGCATAATTTGTTTAGCTAGCAACACCAAAAACACCACACTAAAATTGCACCCAATAATTTTACTTACCTCCCTCTAAAGTTAATATTATCCATGCCTACTTTAACTATTGTAACATTAACAATTGATGACATTTAACTTGTGTAAGTTAGCTGCAAGCTAATCTCCATAATAGTTAGCACCCCTAAAGTAACTTAAGATAGCACTGAATAAAAAAGTTAGCTAAATATTGCTGCAAGTCAGTTACTGTTCCAAAACCCAAGACATGCAGGTATTGTACATTTCATGTTTTAAACACGATATGTTAGATAGCAACATCAATTAGCGAACATTATGTTTTAAATGTGATGTGATTGTACTAGTTTATAATAATAACCTAATAATTGACTGAATCCACCATATCAAAGGATAATCTGCTGATCCAGGAACCCAAAGCATTGATGTTAATGAATTTAACAGTTTTTCACCAAAATCTTTGGGAAAAGATGAAAAAATTCAAACAACATAATGTTTTTGTAGATCATAAATGTTTGAATAAATTTTGAAATGTTTGAATAAATTGAATAAAATTACTCATTGAAATCAGTTGAGAAATGTAGACTGTATAGTGCTTTTTATCCAGAATTCACTTGTATTACAGGCCAGTCTTACCCTGTCCAATATCGTGCCCACAATGACATATGATGCAGTGTCTACTCTACGTGTATATGTCTATGGGTACCGCTATCTGGTCTCTGATTTGTTGGTTAAATATATTGATTTTGCACTGTTGTATTGGCTGTGTCTTTAGTCAGCCCATGTTTGCATTTGCAAAGGACAAGTAGACTCTTGACCTTGTCCGGACCCAGTCTGAACTGATAGAGACTACTGACAAGGGTAATGTGTTAAAATGGATTTCAGTACATTTCCAGAACAGAAATTGACTTCCAAGATGCAGTTCTAGATGACACAGCCAAGGAGTGTGGACATGTGTTTGTGAGCTTCATCCATCCATCCATATTCAACTGCTTATCCCATCAGGGGTCATGGGGGGCTGGAGCCGATCCCAGTTGGCACTGGGCAAAGGCGCGGCACACCCTAGACAGGTCACCAGTCCATCGCAGGGCACATTGAGACAGACAACCATTCATACATATGGGCCATTTAGAGTCATCAATTATCCTGCATGTCCTTGGACTGTAGGAGGAAGCCGGAGAATCTGGAGAAAACCCAGATAATCATGGGGAGAACATGCAAACTCCACACAGAGGAGCCCCAAGCCAGATTCGAACCTCTTTGAAGGCGGCAGTAGCTCAGTCTGTAGGGAGTTGGCTTGGGAACCGGAGGGTCACCGGTTCAAGTCCTGCCATGGACCAAGAACTGAGTGTCAACTGGTAGCTGGAGAGGTGCCAGTTTACCTCTTGGGCACTGCCGAGGTGCCCCTGAGCAAGGCACCAAATCCCTCGGGGCCAAATCCCTCGGGGCCAAAAGCGCTTGGGGGGCTTGTCAGGAGCAGCCCCCTCACTCTGACATCTCTCCATTGTTGCATGTTTGTGCATGTGTGTGTTCGGGTCTGCCTGTACCGTGTATAAGTTAACAACAGAGTGAAAAAATTGAATTTCCCCTCGTGGGACTAATAAAGGAATATCTTCTTCTTCTTCTTCTTCTTACTGTGAGGCGACAGCGCTAACCACTGCACCACCATGCAGCCCGTCTGTGAGCTTTATCCTGTTTAATTTTTTCTTAACTTTTGAAAATGCAAGATATTGTGAGACAGTTACAACAAATCTGCAAGGAAAACTACAACTTCCAACATAAAAAAACAGAGTAAAGTTGCAGTTTCGAGATCGACAGCTGCAAGCTGAAGTAACAAACATAGCAGACTGGGAAAAGGAAGATTTCTCAAAGCTCCTGGAAGCCATCCATGAAACTAAGGAGGAATTAACTAAACACATCAACAACAAAAAAGCTGACATTCAAACCACACTGGCAAATTCAAACCACACTCTGCAAAATAGAGTTATTGCTCTCTACACTATCAGAACAAGTTCAGGAGATGGAGACATAATGATATTGAAAGCCCAACAATTCAAAAACATATGATTTCTAACATGTTGATGACATGTTGTCAACATGTTGTCAAAAGTGATAACCCAATGTTAATATTATCTATGGATGCAAAAAAAGCATTCAATAAGCTTTCTCTTTCGGGCATTTGAGGCCATGAACTTTGGAGAGAAATGTATAAAGTACACACTCTTTAATGCACCAAAAGCCAACAAATGACGCTCTCTCTAGCAATATCTCCTTATACAGAGGATGTAGGCGAGGCTGTCCAAGCTCATCTTTATTATTTACCCGAGCCATAATGGATGGTACAATATGTGCAAATCATGGATGAATTTTCCACTGTCCCTCATTGGGAGAATAAAGTTAGTTAAAATGAATATGCTGCCAAAATTCATTTATTTATTCAAGTGTATTCCAATTAAAGCTCCGAACAATGTCTTTAGAGAAATGAATAAAGCTATTTCTTATGGAGAAAAACATTCTAGAGTAAAACAAATATAATTACAAGCCCCATACTCAAATTACTTAATCTTCCAAACCTTAGGAACTACTGTCTTGCCCCCCAACTCTGACCACTTTGGATATGGCTACATGCAGAGAGCAGTGAGGTTAGATAGGTCTCAATAGAACAACATGCCTATAAAAGCCTATAATACTGACCACATTTGCTGCCTGGAAAGAAGCCACTCACTCTTAGATATACAGCAGGTATTTCATTTCTCATGAAGACTTGGAACAGGCACAGACAGTATTAATCTCCTCTCCTCATTTTGGAATGAAAATATTGCTCTAACATCAAAGATATTGGGATATCAAACAGAGCATGTCCCAAAACCGTAGGGGGATGTGAGTTCTGTTGTCACAAACTATAACAGGAAGTGTTTGCTAGCACTACAGAGAAAAAAAATGTTTTACTGCACACCTGAAAAGATATTGTATAATGTAAGAAAATAAATAAAAAATAAGAAAATAAAATTTGGGGACCGTTTCTTAACATTTTGCCCTCTTTGGAACTGGATGGCCTCAGACATACAACTTGCCCTGGACCAACCCAACATTAACCCTCTGAGTGTGTGTGTGTGTGTGTGTGTGTGTGTGTGTGTGTGTGTGTGTGTGTGTGTGTGTGTGTGTGTGTGTGTGTGTGTGTGCATGTACTTGGAAATAAATGAAAGCAATTGGAGAGCTGCACTGGGGAGGTGGGTGGGAGATGGGTGAGGGGAATTTTATGCAGTTTTGTTTTCTACTATTATTATTTCTTCATACCATTATACTATGTTATCATTTCATATGGTGCCATGCCACTGACTCATTCACATTATGAACATGTATATGCACTATATATGTGTTTATTAATTATATAAATTTTACTCAACATGTAATATTATTGTTGTATGTTTGTATTATTAATCATTTTTCTTTATTATTTCAGTTATTACTTTGAATGTATCTTATATTGTTATACTTTCATTTGCTCATCATAATAAGTTTTTTAAAGTAATAATAATGATAATAATGATAATAATAATAATAATTGCGATTGTTGTTATTGTTATTATTGTTATTATTATTATTATGTAGTTTAAGTATATTTGATATAATGATAGGTTCATTCTTAGTAATATGTTATAACAACTTTTTTCTATAATTATTATTTTCTTCTGTTATTTTATTTTTCGGATTTCAATATGTAAAAAATGTTGATACACATTGGAATTGAATTGTAAAATAATACTTTTGCTATTAAAAATAAATATGTCTACTAATAATAATAATAATAATAATAATACATGAAATTATTAATAAATAAAATTATTTTACTGGATGAAACAGAAATACGACAGACCATAATTTTACCTATTATATCTACAGCAAATGGGCTCCATCAAAATGTTTTGTTCATTTGGGTGTACCGTGTCTAACATAATGAGAAAATACTGTTTCAACTATTGACTTGCTTCAGCAATGGGCTGCTGTTTCTCTGAGGTAAAGCAGAGTCCACCAAACGGATGATCAGAAATTCGATCCTCGGCTCCTCCGGTGTCGAAGTTGGAATGCCTCTCACACTGTATAATCATCCACAAGGTAACATGGTCGTATTTTAGAGAAATCAGTTAACAGGAAAAGTGCAGCATTTGTTGAGATTCTTAAAATAAAGGCAATAATGTTGAACATGCAGCAACGAATGTGTCTGTATATGTAGAAAGTTAAGGGGTTTTGATTCATCAAGCATAGTCTCTGGCATGCTGATAGAATAATCAAAAAATCTCCACAATAACTTGCCAAAATAAACATGAGCTAAAAGGATATGTTGATAATTTCGCAGAAGATGGAGGAATGTAAATGATTTTAGCAACCATAAAATTCCTCTTTCTGTCTAACTTGTTCCTGCAACAAATCACAAGGAAGTAAACTATGAAAAAATACATTTCATATTTACACCTAAAATGAAAATAGTCCGAAATTAAGTCTTGGTAATTAATTCCTGAGCCCAATGAATTATATAATGCAGACAGTTAATTTGAACTAGACTTTAATCTTTTCATTGTGTATAAATTTAATATTAATATAACACTGTCATTTAGGTATTTGTGAACAAGCGGCTAGAATTACGATGAATAAATCAGTTTCATGTAGTTTATTTTATTTAACTTATGATGTATTTTCTTGTATTTATGTTCGTGTTACTGCTGGGCTGTAGTGTGTTTTTACAGGTATGATGCCTCTAAGTTACCGAAACGATCGTTTAAAAACATTAACGCTTTAGGACAAAGCGTTTAGAGTATGCGCAACAATGTTCATTACAGAAAGGTAAAAAGGAACTTAGGCCCCAGCGAGATTTGAACTCGCGACCCCTGGTTTACAAGACCAGTGCTCTAACCCCTGAGCTATGGAGCCATTGCTGTCTCAAATGACGTCACATTTAGTTAAATAGTTGCCATGAACTGAAAAAGTTGTCTTATTGATTTATTTTCTCACGATTGTCTAGATGTATTTCTTAATATTGTTTAGGTAAAGACAATCTCTGCCATGCAATGCACTCTTGGATACGCTTCAGTCCCAACTCACATGTATGCAACCCCTGATGCAACCCCGCAGTGGACCGACATTTCCCTCATCAGAACTACATACCGTGTCTATTAACCTTACGGTAGATAAAGTAATAAAGTTAGGCTACGGGCTCACCTGTAGTCACATTAACTGACGAGATAAAATCAAATACGCGCCGTCAAAAACTACCTGCGCTGCATCTAACTGCCATGGTTTCCACCATAGCCTAGAACTTATGTGAGATTTCCCATTTATCCATTAGGTGGCAGCATGTCACCACTTTCTAAAAGACGAGCAAGTGTCCACAGCAAACTCGTCCGTTTTGATATTACTCGCAGCAGAGTTTTTAATTTTTTATTGCAACACATTACAGCATTACTTTAATTTCACTTCTACAAGTGTACATTATCGATTCCAGTGCAGAAACAAAACAAGACGTCAAATAAAGCTGTGTCCAACAGGTCAAACTAAGGCATATAAATAGCCTGGGGGAGGCTTTCTATGTCTTTCTATTGGTTGTCGGCCCCCCACCGTATGGGGCATACAGGGCGTGGTGAGGGGCAGCTGTCCCCCTACTCTCTAACCTCTTAGCGAATGTTCCCACAGCAATGTAAAGATGGACGCGAAAGGGTAGTATCATCATAAACATGGAGTTAATTATTTCCACGCATCATGGACGCACCATTCATACTCTTAGCCCATTACGGGAAGTTTAGTTTCTCTCTATTTGGATTTTGCATTTTAATATAAAGGCAGACACTGTCTCTGTGCGACTACCCGGCGTAGAGGGTAAAAAATAAAGAGCCATGGTTGAGCAGAGAGGACGAACAAGTGGATTCGATTAATGAAGAGGTCTGTGACGATCCTGGATTTTGGCAAGTGTCCTGGACTAGGAGAGTGGACCTAGAAGTTCATATCAACAGGTGAATGTTTGATTCGGGTCCCTCTACTCTTTCTGTGCACTGGTGGAAAGGACTATGCATGTTTGAACAGATAAACTGGTGCACACCCTAACGGTGCTCAAATACCGTGTCTGCTGCAGCAGCTTACCACTAGAACAGTACTGCGAGTAGCCAACTAACGCTGGAGTAAAAACTCAGATATGACAAACGTGATATTAGTTCAGTCCCTACAAAGCCTTAATAGTAATGTAGAGACGCCGCCTTGGGCCCAAATGTCCACAAGACCGCTTGTTTACATCGTTTGTAGTGTGATCAGTGTACACGGGTTCGAGACCAGTTGAACCTGTTCTGGTGACCCGGGTTGAAGAATGGTTACTTCTGAGGTTGCGCTGTTGGGAGCCACTACTCAAACATTTCGCTATGCTACGCCCCAAACTACAGGACAAAAACAGAAGTTACACGAGCTGTTGCTATCCCCACCCTGCCGTGGCTGGTTCTGTCGGGATTTAGACATATCTAGCTTCCATTTTACGAGGAATTATAAGCGTTATTTTTTTAAACGAAAAACCCACAACGACGAGTTTACTTCCACCGAGGCAAAAATCCACAAAACGTAAAAGGCCGTAACTAGAAATCAACGTCTCGTCGGAGAAGCTCTCGGTGTGTCTGGAGCAAGGACTAGCAGATAAAAACGACGATTTTTATGCCGCTTCATTTTGGACTTACGTTGCTGCTGGTGTAACAACGTCTTACGATATCATAACAAAGACGGGCGAGCGAGTACCGTGATTTCCTTCACCGCCTGGCCATGCGAGGAGCTCGGACCTACGTAAAAGAATGTTTCGCCTTCTCCCGGTGTTAGCTCAGCCGCGGATTCATGTAAGAAAAAAATGGCTTTGTTCTGGCTTTGGGGTATAATCGGCCTGTATTTATATATGACAAGTTAGAAAGACACCCATATGGCCAGATTAAAATTGATATTGCATCACAATAAGAGACTATTGTGTGCATATGCCACCTTGTTTGGTATGTGGTTGGCCTCTGTTTCGAGCAGGCAGGCTTTATTTTGGCAAACAAACCCCGCTCACCTCCGAAGAGCTCAGCGATACTTCTAGCTAACAAATAAGTGTGTTCCTGACATTTTATCATTCGTTTCCTCCCCAGGGCCAACAGTAGCAACATGCTCCTGGCCTCTGTCGTGGTGGTGTGGGAATGGCTGAACGAACACGGTCGGTGGCGGCCCTACAGCCCCGCCGTCTCCCACCAGATAGAGGCGGCTATCCGGAGCAGCGACCCCCGTGGAGGAAGCGTGGTCCTCGGCCAGGTGGACAGCCGGCTCTCGCCGTACATCATAGATCTCCAGTCCATGCACCAGTTCAGACAGGACACAGGTAAGACAGGGAAGCTGGGGGTGTTAGGTGGAGAGGATGCACGGTGGATCACGTTTTTTTTTCTTTTTTTATTACTGAGGCCATACAACTCCCCCAGAGTGCTATAACTGGCTTAAAATGATATTAGCCTTGAGGTGTTGAGGTGTTGTGCATTACGGTGCAGTCTGCTTCTTTGGTATCTGTGTGCTTGTTTGTGTATTATGGTCATGGCTTTTTAGCAAATTACATGCCTCAAGCCATTGACCAAAATACACAAAATACACTGCACAAATACACTGTGTGGCTCTATACAAGATAAAGGTGTAATCTCTTCTGTCTGGACCCCTCATATAGAAATGTAGAATATTATTTGAAATTCAGTCAATCTGCTCTGCCGTCCTCAAAAGATGTCTTAAACAACACCAACTTTGTTTTCAAAGTGTAACACTTTGCATTTCTGGGTGTAGCTCTAAGATATTAGGTTGAATGTAAAAGTACCACATCTGTGTATTTTCACTCTACTTAAGTTTGACTAATGTTACCAGATAAATACACAGTATGCAGAGTTATATCTGGTGACAGCTGTGATGAGTTTTGACTAAAATGTGGGCAAGAAAAATGATATAGTTTTCTAAGCTTGTCTAACAACTTGTGAAAGCGCTGTTATAGGCTGGTGATTACTTTTTGTCAACGTCAGAGAAGACGGTGTTTAGCATAGATGTATTTTTAAAGTGAAGCCTGTGACAGAAGACTTTGGCCAATCACAGGTCATTTCAGAGAGAGAGAGCATTCCTATTGGCTGTGCTTTGGTTGGTGTGTGGTGCTTGGTATCTCTTCAACCGATCTCAACATGGCTGCCGGGTCACAAACAATCTCATTTTAGAGCTAAACAGCAACAAGGTGTTTCTGCGTATGCAAATACTTGTCATGATATAGTAACTGTTTTATAAAATACCTTTTTAAATCAGAATTGCTCTAATTTTACCCACTGCAGCTTTAAGCTGATTTGCTAAAATGGATTTCCACTTTAATAAGCAATTATATAAGAAACATGACAAATGTAAGCCTTAAAATAAAAAAAACAACAACTCTGTTTTAACTTTCATTGCAAAAGTGTCACCATTACAGTACTCTAACCTGTTATGTCATGAGGTTGGTTGGCTTGGTTGAGCTCAACGAACAACGACTGAGGAGACAAGGGACAGAAGAAAACAAGAGGTGACACTATTGTATTGTTCCTGGATGTAAAAAATAGTTTTACATTGTTAAAGTCATGGACAAAACAGTCAGTTTTCCTAAAGTGCCACTGAAATAGAGAACAATACTGCAGACTACTGAAGGAATCCTCTGAAAGGCACTGAGTCCTGCTGCAGCTGATGTCCTCATATCTCGTCCTCTCCCCTCTCTGATCACCTGTCTCTCCTCCTCTGCTGTCTCATTCAGACAGTTCAAAGACAGGGTCACTTGGATAATAAACGCCAAAAGCACTACTTTGTTCTGAAACCCAGTTGTTGACATGTAGCTTGCCAGCGGCAGCTTCCATTAGCTACCTACTGGCTCAACAGTAGCATAACAAAACCACCATCATTAAGTTAAACCTTTTTTCTTACATGTCACCAAAACAATCATTACTAGACATTATTAGCCTTTATTACAGGGCTGTGTTGAATACTCGATTCTAGGGGTGTGATGATATATCGCACCACGATATATTGCGATATAAAAATGTGAAACGAAACTAAACGAAAAACTGCATCATGGTATTTTGGGGATGTGATGAATTCATTTAAAAATGCGTTACTTTGGCCCTGATCAGCCTCCTCTCTGTGTCAGTGCTCTCCACTCAGTCACTGCTGTGTAGGCTGGCTCAATGTCCACAGAACTATCGATTGGTTTACACATTATCAGTAATAGCCAATCAACACTGAGGATTATCATGCTTCAGACAGGCAGCTGAGTTCACAGACACAGCCCAGAGCTGCTCTGGTGAGTAGGGCTGTGTTCTCTCTTCTCTCAGTAAGATGGAAAATATTGTGGAAATCTAAATAAACATCGCAATCCTGTATGCTGGAGTTGCCAAAACTCCACAATCTTCCACCATGATCTATTTAAAATATATGATGACAAGCATGTCTAGTTTCACAGTTACACAACTGAAAATGTCTGAATAATGCACGTTGTTGCAGTGACATACAGTCAGCTATAAGGAGATAATGTTGTTTATTTATGTAGCCTTAGTTATACATATTGGTGGCAGTGCAACTGAAACTTGTTCTAACAACTAATTTGCCCATTCGCCCATATGAGTTGACGTTTTTACCTGAATGTTTGCATGAACAATGTAAGATAATGTAGAGCCACCTTGAATATGGTAACGAACTTCAATAAGTTCATTTGTTGATCCATAATTTATCAGCTGACTAACAAAACAATTGATCTGCTTTTATGTTATTTCTGACAAGTCACATACCAGGCTGGTCCTCTCGGTCTGAACTAGGACTACTAACTAATGTTACTGAGCCTGTCCTCAGTCTCAACCAGGACTACTAACTAATGTTACTGAGTCTGTCCTCTCAGTCTGAACCAGGACTAATAACTAATGTTACTGAGTCTGTCCTCTCAGTCTGAACCAGGACTACTAACTAATGTTACTGAGTCTGTCCTCTCAGTCTCAACCAGGACTACTAACTAATGTTACTGAGTCTGTCCTCTCAGTCTGAACCAGGACTACTAACTAATGTTACTGAGTCTGTCCTCTCAGTCTGAAACAGGACTACTAACTAATGTTACTGAGTCTGTCCTCTCAGTCTCAACCAGGACTACTAACTAATGTTACTGAGTCTGTCCTCTCAGTCTGAACCAGGACTACTAACTAATGTTACTGAGTCTGTCCTCTCAGTCTGAACCAGGACTACTAACTAATGTTACTGAGTCTGTCCTCTCAGTCTGAACCAGGACTACTAACTAATGTTACTGAGTCTGTCCTCTCAGTCTGAACCAGGACTACTAACTAATGTTACTGAGTCTGTCCTCTCAGTCTGAACCAGGACTACTAACTAATGTTACGGAGTCTGTCCTCTCAGTCTGAACCAGGGAAAAAAGAAAGAAAATAATTCTTTTTTTCCTAGAGGGAAAAAAAATATAAAATTTTTTTTATACTAAAAATAATTAGGCGAAACGAGGGGGTGGGTGGGCGGGGGCCGGGACCGCAGGACTACTTACTAATGTTACGGAGTCTGTCCTCTCAGTCTGAACCAGGACTACTTACTAATGTTACTGAGTCTGTCCTCTCAGTCTGAACCAGGACTACTAACTAATGTTACAGAGTCTGTCCTCTCAGTCTGAACCAGGAATAATAACTAATGTTACTGAGTCTGTCCTCTCAGTCTGAACCAGGACTACTAACTAATGTTACGGAGTCTGTCCTCTCAGTCTGAACCAGGACTACTTACTAACGTTACTCGGTCTGTCCTGAAGCAGTTCTGACTCTGGCTCTGGTAGAGATGTGCAGGATATTGTTGTTAGTGACTTTAGACGTAAATCATTCATTTAACTTTTATTTAAATCTGGAGGAAACATTGAGGACATACTTTAATTTTAATTTTCAATGATGTCCAGAGTAAAATTTTAACTGAATAAATACACAAAAATAATGAAGAAAACAGACACATATAGAACACAGTTAATTACAGTTACATTAAAGGTAAAGCTGGTTAACATAAAAAATGGAACTATAGGACAAACAATATCATTGCTTTATATTTGGTGTTTTTTGAGTGAAAGGCTACTTTTTCAGTCATGTATGTTCATTTAATTTTTGTTAAAATTATTGTTATAATGTTGTATCAAGATTGTGAACCCAATATTGTGTATCGTATAATGAGCTGAGTTTATCGTCGCACCCCTACTCGATTTTGATTAGTCAATCACAGCTGTCTACAGTCTGTTATTTCTTTATATCAGACAGTTGCTATACACAGAGTTCTGATGTCAGATTCTGATGGACCGTTTTTACGTCAAACGATTTCTTAAGTAATTAGCTGTGTAATAAGTGGGGTAATGTACATTATTGTTGTGAAAGAAAGCCCTTCAGGGTGATGAGAGACCCCTCTGCTCCACATCAGGGTGCAGCATTGCCCTGTCACTTTTTTTTCACGACTGGCTTGCTGTACATTATCCCTTACACTGTTACCTGTGTTTTCCTCTTAAAGCCTCAGTTATTATGTTACTCCCACCCATACAGCTGCTGTTGGGCAGTACAGGGCGGTGTGGTCAGGGGAGCCCTGGTAGATGCACCACTGTCTCCACATTTAACACTTTGCTGCTGATCCTCCAAAACAGAGGCTACTGGCCACCATATATCCTCAGCACCTGTAGTGTCTCAGCTTGTCCTGTGGTCCTCCTCCTGTTTTAGGATTTCTTCTTTTAACATTCTCTCCTTACATTTTTTTATCAGGTTATTATAATGGTGGGGATTGACACTGTTTACTGTCACTGCAGATTTATTTTACATTTTTTGTTACTCTTTTTCAAAATTTTTCAGAATTGCACGTACAGAAACAAGTCATAAAATTAACAGAAAATATTCAGAACTTTGCAGTGGTACGTTCCAGCGCTGCTGTAATTGCTAGAGATGGGCGTCCTTTTATGCTCACATTTGGATCACATCATTGAGCCTTTAAGTTGAGTGAAAATTAACCACAATAGTCTCAGGTAAAGCATGCAGGTGTGTTATTACTTTAACTTATCAACTTGGATGAGTTTTTCTCCTCCTCTGTACTCACCAGTGTCACATAGAATAGTGGCTGGATAGTTTTTCTCTGGGTTGGCAAAGATTGCCTTTTTGAAACTATTTATTCAGGTTAAATGGGATTGCAATCTAACATATAACTGTAATATATAACTGTAACTGTAAAATGTACCTTATGTGTGTGCAGACTACCCATAGATTGCCACTGTGGCAAAGTATTTTTTTCTGCCACTCACAAATTTTATCAACCACTTTTGAAATCAACTGGATTTTTTCAAGTTTAGTGCCAAAAACTACATTTTATAAGATTACATTTGAACACATCATGATAATGTTGTATGGTAATTTACTTTCACCCAAGAAGGAGAGAAGCGACTGAATGCTTCAGAATGTAACACAATGGAACTTCTGTTAACTTTAGTAGCTCCATTATATATCCAAGCAGGACTGAGCTGCCCACCAGCCGCTAACAGGTAATGATACTAACTCTCCTGTTGATTACAACACAGATTTGCTGTTCACAGTAGTAGGGCCATGCTTTTGAGCACTTTTTTTGCTCTCCACCATGGCTCTGGTTCCTCACAAACATGATACGGTATGCATATGCATCATTGTGTATGCTAACTGTGAGAAAGCATCGAAGAGATGGTCACGGAGGCATGAGATACCAATGATTCGGACAACTAAGAACTGATGGGAACCAGTTCTCTGTTCCCATCTCTAGCATTTCTCTGCCTGCAAATGTGGCAGGTGGCCTGATGATTTTATCTGTGACTACCAACAATTTATGCACATTTGGCAGGAGGTGGGTGCTAATTTCAGGCCCTGCCACCAATACTATTACTGTTTTTTTTTTTGGCTGTAGATATGACTGATGGGCAGTCATTTAGTGTCTACACCAGATAAAGTCAGATCTATCGATTTGCTCTATAAACTCTTGTATTGGTTCAGATCCTTGTGGAATTTCCTGTCAGTCAGAGAGAAAGTGAGTGTGTGGGTGTGATGACCGTGTTGGTTTTAACAATATGATGGTGTGGAGCAGCTGCAAATGACCATTGCACCACTGAGTTAGCTGTATTCTTTAGCCATTATCCATTAGCACTACACGCACACAAACACACACACAAAGAGCAGCTGCACACTCCTGACACGAAGAAGCAGATAGACCTTGACTATCTGAGAAAGAATGGAATATTTCAAGGCCTAATGAGCAGAGAGTTCACTTTAGTTGTTCTCCCTCTGTAGCCCACCCTTCTCCCCCTCTTGCTCTCTCTCTCCTCCCCCTGGGGTCTCTCAGCTTCTCCCCCTTCCTCGCCCTCTCTCTTGTGCAAGTGTTAAGTTTCGTCAATAGGCAGAAGTCCCAAGGGCCTTTCGGTTTTGGCTTTGACATGGGAATGATAGAAAGATACGAGTGTGTGTGTGTGTGTGTGTGTGTGTGTGCGGTGGGGAAGGGGGGGGGGGGTGAAGTAGTGGGAGTGGTTGTTGCAGAAGAAGTGAGATAATTGAGTCTGTATTCTCTCTCTCCCTCTCTCTGTCGCTCACCCCTCCACCATTGTTGAATTTTGTTGAACAGATGTGAGTTATTCCATTGTGGCTGTGAGAGGAAAGTGAAAGTCTGAAGGTTTTGAGAAGCAGAAATGACCTCAGAGGCAGAGAGGAGGGTTTGTTAGGTTTGGGGGTCGGTCATTACAAGTTCAGTAAAGTGGAGGATGGACGGAAGACGGAAGACAGAGAAGGGAAAAGGTAGCAATCATCATTGGGCTCTGATAGCCATTTCTCAGGATTCAGTTGTAGGTTGGCAAAATACTATCTTGTACAGCAGCTGGATTCTCACAATGTCTCAAGAACATGCGAGAACTGCAGGATCATATCTCACATGTTTCATCGGCGGCTTGGCTGCTGACCCTGTGCTCGTCATCACAAATTCAAAACAAATATGATCAAGGAGGATGAAAATTATATTTGGGATAAAGAAAAAGAAAAATACCGGTTATATTAGAATGAACTGTGATGAAAATGACTGCACGGTTTGTGTAGCGCACTGTATACACGTTATGAACCCTCCTTGATAACATAAACACACACACACTGTCAGTGCCTGATCTGGTCCGCCTGTACACACTAGGTCTGCACCATATGAGAAAAATCTGCGATGTCTGATAACATTGTTCAATGTTGCAATGACAATATGATGATATTTAAATAAACAAACGGATACTGAAGTGTGCCTATTAGCTATACATACCATATTTTTCGCACTATAAAGCACACTTCAAATCCTTTAATTTTTTCAAAAATTGACATTGCGCCTTATAATCCGGCGCGCTTTTTGTGTCAATTCTGGTTGTGCTTACTGACCTCGAACCAATTTTATGTGGTACAGGGTGCTCAAAAATCTATCAAAATGTTTTGTTACGACTTTGGTAAGCTACGAAGCCGCACCACTGGATGTATTGTCGGATCATTATGGCACTCACTGACACTGTCAAAACCCAAGTGAAGAAAAGTAATTCGGAGCTTGCCACCATTCCAGGTGAATTAACTTAAGAGCTCCAACTGCTAGATATTGGTGTCAACAGGTTAAATTTAGTTAAAAAATAAAGTTAGTTAAATTGCGAGCTGTGTGGGAGCGTTGGATGACAGAAGGCAAACACACATTCACTAAGACAGGGAGGCGACGCTGGGTGAGTTACTCCACTATCTGCCAATGGATCGTGGATGCCTGGGCCAAGGTATCAGTGTCAAGTGTTGTCCGAGCTTTCACGAAGACCGGAATCATCATTGAACAGCTAAGTAACAGCAACGAGACTGACTCGGATAATGACGAGAGCGCCTTATGTATGAAAATAGACACGTTCATGGATAGTGCGCCTTATATTCCGGTGTGCTTTATAGTGTGAAAAATACAGTGTATATATATTTTAAATATACTTACTGCTGGTTGAGGGAGGGTGGGGGGCTGCTTTGTCTCAACCAGCAGATAAATTTACTAGTAAGATATATGACAAGCTTTAGTTTTAGCTTGTATAGCTGAGGGTTACATTACTCCTAAACTTTATGAAGATAATAAATGAATAACTCTGAGGGTCCGTAGACTATGTATCACCACTTCATGTTCTTCCCTTCCACCCTTCACAACATACTCGCTGGACACACTGATCACTGCTTACTCAAGGGAACTAACATCATTCACAATTCAACAGAATAACTTACATTTGTGTATAATTAGCTTTTAGCCGCCAAGCTCATGCGCTATGTTTGTGTAAACATAGCAGCAATGGATGAGAGACTGCAGACAGAGCAGATTAAATATCACTTTCCTGCATGTTTAACTGTTTCATGTTTATGCTTGATAACAGCTGTAATGATAACATATGATGGTTTTACACTTTACACTACAGTAACGAGTGTAGTTGTTGTGAACTCAACTTCACCTGGTTCTCCTCCTTTATCTCCACCACAGTCTCTCTGACTTCACTGTGTGTGTCTATGTGGAGAGACGCTGCTGCGTGATAATAATTTATATGCAATACACTACTGCTCATTTAATAATGGGGTTTGTTAACCATCCCTAAATAAAATGAGTTTTCTTATTCATTGTGTCTCAGACAGCCGTTTGCGATGTGTTCATCTTGCATGTTCATATCATGATGGCGATCAAAACATGATTTATCGGCCAGCCCTATCCTGGAGAGAGTTTCTGACTTTGAAGGTTAGGGTCTGTTTGTCTTTTGTCTTGAAGCACCCGTTTTATGTCGCCACCTGATCTATCTCTCACTATCTCTTTCTCTTTTCTCCTCCATCACCCTCTTTCTCTACTTTTCTCTCTCATACTCTGTGAAGCTGAAAATTGACTCTGAAACCAAAACTCAGGGGAGTTGACTCTTTCAAGGTGAGACAAAGTAGAGACAGAGAGGGAGCTGAAGGGAGTAGGCGGCATGATAAAGCTGGACGAGAGAGGGGTGAAAAAAGTGTGGAGAGGGCAACAGAAAGTTAAACAGCAAGGAAGGGTATTACTGGAAGAAGAAAATATGTAGCGAGAATGATGTAGAAAGATGTAGAAAGGAGCTGGGGTCAGGTGGAAAGGAGGAAGATATAAGTGACTGTTTAAGTCAGAAAAATAGAGAGGGGGAGAATGAAAGGATGAAGGCTTGTGTGAAGACTTTCATTTAGAAGCGGAATTTCTTGAATCCATAAAAATGGTGATGCTATTTTTGCTAAAGATACTGCACATTAAGATGTGTTTAACATTGAAGCAGTAACCTACTGTATATTAATGATGCTGACAGATAAAATACAATACAATTCATATTTTAATTTTCATGTATCTGCCTTGACAACTGGATGGAAAAATACACTAAATCACACTATTCCTTGATTAGAAGAACTAACTGAGCATCAAGTTAGTTGACTGGACATTGTCTGTTCAGACTTGGAAGGAAACGCAGAGAGAGGAAGACAAAAGAGGAGGAGTGGTCAGAACGCTTTGAGTTGTTGTGCAACTCTGCATGTCTGGTTGCTGTTACTGTGTACTCCAGGGGGATGTCACTGACATGCTACTCACATACAAGCAGTGGATGCACTGTATATGGAAGCATGTGAAATCATCAATAAGTTTTTATGCCACTGCTGTGTTGTAGTATCATGCATCCCCCCTGTAGTTATGGGTAACAAGATTGCCTCAGTTTCTCAGTCCTTGGTCCTTTAAACAATCCTAACCTAAACTCATCCTAACTAGCACACTCACACCTAAACCACACAGTCACATTTTTCTGCCTGTGAAACACTGAGTGGGCATAGGCACCAACACACACAGACACACACACAGGTTACATATAACATAAGATTGCTTACGGCTGGTGACTCTCATGTGATGGGGTTTAGAGGTGCTCGCAAGGAGGTAAAGAAATGAAATGCAACAAAGGAAATGCAATAGCTAGATAGATTGATAGATAGATGATAGATAGGATTGGAACAGTAAGGGCAATTCCTTTATTTTTGCTGTACACTGAAAACATTTGGGTTTGACATCAAAAGATGAATATGAGACAAGAGATCAGTATTTCAGCTTCTATTTCCAGCTATTTACATCTAGATCTGTTACACAACTTAGAAGATAAACCCTTTTGTAACAGAACACTACATTTTTAGGTGAGCAAAAGCATAGGAACAGATAGACATAAAATAGATTAAAGTGAATAATGCTCAATATTTAGTTGTACATCCTTTGTTTGCACTTAACTGCACCAAGCCTGTGACCCACTGACATCACCAAACTTGATGTTCATTCTTCTTTTGTGATGCTTTTCCAGGCTTTCACCACAGCCCCTGATGAACTCCTTGGTTGATCTGACTGTGTGTTTTGGGTCGTTGTCTTGCTGCATGATGAAGGATATCCTGATCAGTTTGGTTGCATCTCTCTTTAAAGTGGCAGACAAAATGTTTCTGTAGTCTTCTGAGTTCATTTTGCTGCTGCCATCATGTGTTACAACATCAGTGAGCCGTCCCAGAAGAAGCCATGCAAGCCCATGCCATAACATTACCTCCACCGTGTTTCAAAGATGAGCTTGTGTGTTTGGGATCCCGAGCAGATCCTTTCTTCCCCACACATTAGCCTTTTCATCACTTTGGAAAAGGTTCATCTCTGTCTCATCAGTCCAGAAAACTTTGTCCCAGAATGTTTGAGCCTTGTCTCTGTACTTTTTAGCTAATTCCAATGTGTTCTTCCTATTCCTATTGCTAATGAGTGGTTTGCATCTTCTGGTGTAGCCTCTGTACTTTTGTTCCTGAACACTTGAACGCTGGATTGTGATTCCTTCACACCTGCCCTTTGGAGGTTGTTGATGTCACTGACAGATGTTTTAGGGTTTTTCTTTACAGCTCTCACAATGTTTCTCTCATCAACTGCTGATGTTTTCCTTGGTCTACCAGTTGGACATCGGTTGCTCAGTACATCAGTGGTTTCTTTCTTCTTCAGGATGTTCCAAATGGTTGTACTGGCTATGGCCAATGTTTGCGCAATGGCTCTGATTGATTTTCCATCTTCTCTCAGCTTTTCTCCCATAGACAGCTCTCTGGTCTTAATGTTGTTTACACCTTTTTAACTTTAAATGGCAGTCTGCACAGGCAAAACCCAAAGCTGAAACTGAGAGAAGCCATTCAGCACTATTTATTGTTTGAATAATCAATGTCAAAGGACCCACCTGTGCAACAAAGAACACCTGTCAGTCCAATTATTTTGCTTACTTGAAAAATGGGTGGGTTCAAACAAAAGGTGCTGTCTTCTAAGTTTTGTACCAGATCTGGATGTAAATGCCTGTCAATACCAAGAAGCTGATATACTGATCTCTTGTGTCATATTCATCTGTTGATATCAAACCCAAATGTTTTCAGTGTACAGCAAAAATAAAGGAATTGGCCTCACTGTTCCAATACTTTTGGAAGGGACTGTAATACATTGATATGTACTTGGCAAGTTGTCCTTCACAGGGACGTATTTCGTTCTATAATCAATTTACAAGGTAAATAATTATAAGTATTAGTATTAATTATTAGTATTGATACTAAGAATTTGCACTTTGTATTTAGGCACCATTAACATTACATGGATGTATTTTTTTAGCACTTTTATTAGTAAAGAAATGTTAATCATAACTCTGGTTTACTGTTTGTTGTATAACGGCATCAACATTGGCCAGTGTGGCCGACTTCACAGAGCGATCGTGCATGCAGATGAATGGTGCCACTTTGCCGGGTCTCCTCGCGTTCTCACCCAGTAGTGGTGTGGGCCGGTCTGCATGAGCTGCCAGTGCTGCGGTGCAGAGGAGCCAGCTGGCAAGGGTTTCACTTTGGGGGCAAGCAGGCAATCCACATGACGAGGGTGGCTTCAACCACAGATTCTCTCTCCGTACACATTGTTTTTATTCAGAGAAATGACTTTTCCTGTGTATAATATCAACATGCACACAGCATCAGCCTCACATATCCAGCCGGATATCAGACAGCCCACTTGTAAAGTAAAAAACAAAACAGAAATTCAACTATTGTTAGTCTAATGTAGTTTAAAACAAAGTCAGTGTTTTCATGTATGAAAAGACCCCCAAATGAACACTGTAAGTGGACTACTTAATTACTGTAAATAAATTATTTAAACAGCATCAGAACCATGGAAAGTGATCTGTATCAGAAAACCTAAAACATTTCGTTACACCCCTGATAGATCTGTCTGATGTAAGTTCCACAACTTTATGAAAGTGCAATAATAAATTGCTTGAATATAACATTTAAAGGATTTACAAAACCTGAATGCCTGTTTCATCCATGCTGATCATACTTTCCTTTTTACTGTCGCTATTTTGAATGAATGTAGCTTTGTTTGTTTTATTATCAAGATAAACAAATCAAAAGTGGGAAACAAGGAAGAACAGAGGGAGACAGGAATGTGATGAGAAAGGAAACAAAACGAGAAGAAGTGAAGAGAGTGTCTGAAACAAGTTAATAAAAAGAGTATGTGCTGGAAGATTTAGTCTTGGTGACTCCAGGTCAGCTTGACCCTCTAGATAATTAGTGAGCTCATCCTCTCTGTTTCAGTCTCTCTGTTCTTTTCTTATCGCACACTTCTACTTCATCTTTCGACTTTATCTTTCTCCTAGCTCCATCCTCTTTTTTTCCTTTGAGAGAACGATCCCACTGCTATTGATTCAGCTTCATCTGGACTGGGTCAGTTCTCATTTTTCTGTTGTTGGTGTTAACATTTGTCACAAGTACATATGCGTATGTTGTTTTCAGGGATATATTTTTCATTTTAGATATTTAACCCTGATAGAGACTAGGAGTGTCCTGAATACCAGTGTTTTGGGTTTGGTGAGAAATATTCAAATATTCACAGGTATTCAAAGCTTTGCATGGGGCAGCACAGCAAGATATCCGAGAATAACTGATATGAAAAATGAAGAATATTGTAGGATGATTCCATATTTTATATATTCTATATATATATATATATATATATATATATATATATATATATATATATATATATATATATATATATATATATATATATAAATAAACATAACAATAAACAAATTTTAATAAAATAGCCGTGAATTTCATGGTTTTATGAAATTCATGGTTCGGTTTTGGTTCCCGGTTTGGGGGTCACGGTTTTCAGTTTGGTTTGGTACATTTATGGTACAACAAGGAGGCCAATTTCCAACTTCAATTCAAACATGCATTTCATTTATTTGGCAAAATAAGACAACAACTGTTTGTCTTCATAAGAGTAGACTAACAACAGGAACAAAACACTTCTTCATTGTCACATATTATAGCTGGACTTCTGATCTAAAAGAAACACTGTGTTGTTTAAAAAAGAATTAATAAATAAAAACAAATCATCAACAAAAAGGTCAGCATCAGGTCAGCCAGCACCAGAGCTTTTTTAAACAACAATAACATATGTATACTAATGTAACGTGTGTGTGTGTGTGTGTGTGTGTGTGTGTGTGTGTGTGTGTGTGTGTGTGTGTGTGTGTGTTTAACTTGTCATTGTTGAAATCACTGAGAAGTGAGAAACACTAAAAACCTTTTTGTGTTTATTAGTGTAGGTTTAGCATGAAGTGGGAGGTAAATAATTAACCTTTTATCCGTTAAACGACATTAAGAATTTTAAACACTTCAAATAAAAAAGAGAATAACTGGTCCAGACTCTAAAGTCTGGGCTAGTGTTGTCGCTAACACTGGGGCTAACCACCTTCACTGCAATCAGCAGGGAGCTGGCAAGACACAGGAGCAGTAGCATTTATTCACCAACAAACTGTACACACACAGCTACTGCTGCATTCACAGCTATAAGACCACTGACAACCCCACACTTACCACCACCACACACACAGTCTGTCAGACACTCACTAACGTACCATCGGGTTGACAAAAGTACACCACCATACACACACTCTGTCTCTCGACTGGACGCTCGCTAAAGTTACGCCATGCTCACTGAGTACGCCAGGCAGCTAAATGATGTGGTGTAGAATTACTGGGACAATATATGCAACATCATAGCTGCTACAGTAGCTCCGGGTGAACTGGGGGCTCAGATGTCTCTTGTGCTCATACGCTGCAGCTGGTGATGAATGATGGATTTAACCAGTTTGTACAAATGCTTTTTGTTGCAGCTAGACGTTAGTTAGGCATTAAAAATTGTACTGCTGCATGAAATGCACTAATCTTGTCGGTTAACGGTTAATAATTGGTTAACCAGGGTCAGTTATTGATTAAAAAAATAAATAAAAATTACCATCCTAGCATGAAAAAATGAAATATTTTGTTTATTGAATCAGGAATCATGATTCCAAGAATTGAAGTAAAATCTTAAGAAACCGAACGATGCACACCCCTACATGAACTTGTTTTGGCTTGGGTCTCCTCACAGGTGTTGAGGAGTTGTAGCATTTATTGATGGATAAATAAACTACACACATTGCATTGCTACCTTCACAGCCATCACATTGCTGCTGACTTCATACTCATCATCATCACACACACTCTCTCTCTCGGCTGGACACCCGGTAACATTATGGACAGACAGACAGAAATTGACAACCTCGAAGCTAAACCAGTTGATGTGGTGGAGACAAAAGAGGCTGCAGGTGTCCACAACAATGCACTGTGCATGGGTGATCTGGGACTCAGTTGCTTGTCTGTGCATCAGGTTATCATTGCAGCTGGGCGGCACTCCAACCACAGCACCTCTGCATGCAAGGCACTAATGTTGGTGAACGTCACGTTGCCGTAAAGTGGTGTCAATGCGGTTGTATTTGGATTTGTAGTTTTACAATTACAAGTACAAGTACATGAGCACAGTGTCAGTCATGTATTGTCGTGTTCTGACAATTGAGCCGATTGATGTTCTGAGGAGCAATAATATTTTTCAGGACACTGCATATAGCGTTACTTATTATGCTATTCTTGTTTAGTTTCTGTGCATATGTGTGTTCCGGTACCTCCTGATTTACAAATGAAGCACCATTTATGGACATGGACAGAAAAGATGAATAGAGACATAACACCAACCATTCAGTCACAGACAAATGATTTTTTTCCTCTAGTCTTTTCCTTGACAGACAGCTTGGTCTGAGCCACTTTGTTTGTTTCCCATTTACAGAGCCAGTGATGTGGGTGAACACCAGCTTTTTTTTACAGAGCACAAAAAGTTTGACAAAAAGTGTATTGTAGTATTAAAATTACAGATTCCACCTTTAAGGTCTACATGAGACATGTTTGTGCATTATAGCCATATGCCATAATGTCTAGAATTGGCTAAACAAAGAGGAACAGGAAGTGCTGGCTCATATTAGATGCTGAATTTTCCCACAGTCACTGCTGTTGAAGGTTTCATGCAGCTCAAAGAGCTTCCTGCATAAAGCATCAAGCATGACCCGACCCTAACATGTGCTTGCCTGCTGGTCGTGTGTGTGTGTGTGTGTGTGTGTGTATGCGCGTGTGTGCATGTGCAGGGAGGGGTCAGTCATAGAGAGAACAATAAAGCCCAGATGGCCAGTCTCTTTCTCCACCTGCCACAGGCGTCTTTGTCCTCTGTCCCTCTCAAGCATTTCACTTACTTTAATTTTTCTCACTGGTGCTCTTAAATATTAAATGTAAACACATATTTCCCAGGGATGGGGAAAAGAAAGTGTAAATGTAAAATGTATTGTTTTTGTTTTTTTTTCACGATTTTTAAATTGATTTTTTAATACCAAAATTGATATACAGCAGGGATGTGAACAGTTTGAGTAAAAGTCTGAACTATTCGGTTCACTAGTCACTGTTTGGGTCGTGTATGTATTGTTTGGTTCATTTGAAATAGGTTATGAGGCCGATTGTGTATTTTTTCATTGCATTCTTTGTCACACCAGAAAAGTCTATTGAAAGAGGCTGGGACATGGCAGACAGGGGTACGAGGTATAACACATGCGCAGTTTAACGGAAGCTGAGGTTGTGCATTGTGATTGGCTCAATTTCGGCGAGGGCGGGCCATATTTGCACATGTCTCACAACCACCGCCACTGTGTTTACACTATCACTTTTTAGTTCGTCACCACACATTAGCTCATCGACTAACAATGAATGGTAAACACGTGTAAGTTATTTAGTTGAGCTGTCAATGACTTTACTTCCTTCTAGTCAGCAAGTAGTCTACCGGTACTAAATTGGTACCGAGGTACTGATGCATTATGAGACCAGTACTTGCATTTTATATATATATATATATATATATATATATATATATATATATATATATATATATATATATATATATATATATATATATATATATATATATATATATAATTATTAATGATAGACCATGGTTTCCTTATTTAAAAAACACATTGACATATGAACACACAGTCTGACCAGTGTAGCTACACCCAAATTCCCAGTTACTGACATTTGAAAGCAGCAGCAGGTTTGTTGATGAAAAATTAAGAAGGGGTGTGGTACTGTTAGTGAGCAACATGACTAAGGCTTTTCCTGTATTGCTGTGTCCAACACATGGACAAGCATTTGCACATTTTGTTTGTGTAACACAGCCCCACAGCTTTAACTGTCAGAGCCAATAAGACCTGTTTTTATCTGCTAAGTTTGTTTAATTTGTAGACATGGAGAAGATCTAAGCATGCCTCCATTCACATTAAGACATCACACACACACACACACACACACCCACATACACCTATTACTCTTTACATTACAAACCTAATCATGGTATCGAAATGGTATTGAATATCAATATTTTTCAAGTTATTGTGTCCAAGTTAGAAAACCCAGAATCGTGGCAACACTAATAAACAGTATACAATATGTTTTAAAGCCAAACGATAAATCAGATAAATCAATACCTAATATTGGGTCATTGCAGATATATCAGTATTGGCATATATGTTAGCCAATAAATTATATGAAATTGAAGTACATGGATGTCAAAGATCTGTTTTGAAACAGTGTCATTTTATACTTTGTCCGCAAGAAAGTAGTGACACATTACATTTCTTGGTCACAATGGTTAAAAAACCGAAAAACTCATGAAAATGTTTATGTAGATTCTGGGTTCTGTAAAGCAAATTAACCTTGTGAGACCCACAATAGACCCGTTTTTGTCTTTTTTAGTGGAGTACGGGAGGTCTTTAGGGGCAGCAGGTGAATAGTATACTGTATGTTAGATAGAAGTTGTATACATCATCTGAAAGCTCGGTGGTAATGAAGTAATTGATTTAGTTTCCAAAACTTTTGACATTGGAGATTTCTGCACAGATTGTATTTTTCAGTGATGATGAGCGCTTCTGTTTTATAAACCGCTCAGAAACCCCTTTATTTTCAGTCTAGCTAGGAAAGCTATCCATCCTTTTGAATGCTCTAGTTCTCTAGTTTGTGGTTGTAAAGTTAAATGAGGCTGTGATTATCCTAGAAGTCACCACAGGCCACAGGTCAAGTTTCAAAAAATAGTCTCACTACAATGAAATGGCTTCTATGGGAACTAACTTCATCACACATGAATACAATTGGGCTCAATGGATCCACAAGAATCTCAGCTTTACAGTGATGTTTAGGTTCCCCAGTATGCATAAATATTCAAATGCACCATTTCATAATAGGCAAAAATAACATTTATACTGCATTAAAAAAAAATGACATGTTTTTTTGCCTCAAACTGCATGTGATTATCATCAACTGGGCATGTCTGTGAAGGAGAGACTTGTGGGTACCCATAGAACCCATTTTCATATTCACATATCGTAAGGTCAGAGGTCAAGGGTCCTCTTTAAAAATGGTCATGCCAGTTTTTCCTCGCCAAAATTTGGCCTAACTTTGGAGTGTTATTTAACCTCCTTCCCAGCAAGAAGGAGGATAATAATAATTACCACAAATTATCCATGTAATCCTCTATTTCTCTTTCTATAAATGCATATCTCGTATATCAGAAAATCACGACACTAGCACTGCTTGGCCTCAGTCTGCTGTTTGTCTGGCTGTAAATGGACTCGTTCACTCTAAAGTTTGAGAGAAAACTTACATTTCACATGGCAATCAGCAGGTCAAGTGCTTGCCGCGACGCTGGATTTATTCAACAGAGAGTGGGGCGGCGGGGTCATATACTTTCACAAACACACTTTTTGTCTTTGTCTCACACACATTTTAACACTAGAACTGCCAAGGCGTCATTTTTACACCCCCAGCATTTTCATGTGCTTGTAATTCTGTTAAAATAAAATCCCCCTACACCATCTTTAAATGGGGTTATTAATCATTGTATCTGTGGGATAAACAAAAAATAGGATCATTTGTACTTGCCGAGGGGTTATTTTTACCCCTGATAGGAACGACTGTATATTGCTGTGGTCAATAGAGTGCGTCACGCATGTATTGTTTAGACTTGCTTAGACTTAGTCTTTGATAAGCAGGCTACCATATCACAAGATGTTGCCGGTTCTAGTGTTCTAAAGCTCTCTTTACATACCTGTCTGTCTCTTGCTGTATCATATATCCTGTCCCCCAGAAATCTATTGGCATCTTCCTTTTAGCAAATGAAGTGTCATATTAAGTGATCTATAGACACAACAAACAATCCAGTGATTGTTGTGATTGTGATCTCAGTTGATTATTCACTCTCTCTGTCATTGCCCATCCCAGCAAATGCAGCCCCTGTTCATTCAACCCTTCCTTTTGATGTCTGTGTGCTGATGCCACTCTGCCAATATTACACCCTTGTACTGTTCTCTGACTCACTCTTACACACACACACACACACACACACACACACACACACACACACACACACACACATACACCTGGTTGTTTGGTTTAGGGAACCTCCTCTCACTCCTTTGTCTCACTGGGAGACAGAGTTTTTGTTGTGCTCTGATTATTTATTTATATTTTTAATTATTTATTCAGTTGTCTGAAAGTGAAAACACAAGTATGAATGTTAGACAGAGGGAAAAATGGATTAAGTGGTCTGTCTGACTTTAAATAGGGACACTACCATAGATAGGTAACATTATGATGTGTTCAATCTCTATCAGTGAATGTGAGCATTGGGCAGTAAATTCTAACATTATTATGATGTTTTCACATGTAATCTTGTAAAATATAGTGTTTGACAAGGCGGATCATCAGATATTAATAATGCATATGCAAAAAACAGTATGCAAATGGAAATCAAGGAGTGTTAAGTTGAAGTAAATGGGATTTATTGTTTTGGTTTTGTTTTTACCATGGTAATTGGGTATTGAGAATTGTGGAATTTGTATTATTATATACAGTATATTGATATTGGTATCGACGACTAAATTTCTGGTATGGTGCCATCCCAACTCATTGGCCCGCAGGGCCCAGTATCACAAGGCTGGCTCCTCCCATCCTCTTTGTGATAAGTGTGCTCCGATTTATTGGCCACTGATTGTTATCAGCTGATATCCACTCTAAATAGTTTGATCGTTGGTCTCTATAAAGGCCAATCAGATGAAGCATCAATTCTGAACTGAAAGCAGGCAAATTTATTCTCATTTCTGAATCTATGAAAAATGTTAAAGGCCTAAAGGCCTAAAGGATTTGATACAGCATATAAGGATTTGATACAGCATATATGATATAAATGAGTAAATTAAAATTAAATTCATATAAAACTTATTCTGATAAATGATAAAATATGCATCCATGCTTGCTAACCCTTTTGACTTTCCTGTCCCAAGAGAGTGACCACTAATTAGGTAACATCAATTTTTCACATACTTGTATAAATGTGAAGCTGATCTATAACGCATCAATGCATGCGTCCCTCTCTGTGCACCACGGCAAGTGGGAGAGCAAACTGAGTGAAGCAGAATCACACATCTAATCTAATCACACTTTTTTTTTAAGAATTTAATACTCTTATGAAATAATAATAATAATAATAATAATAATATGCTGCTTTATGAAAATACCCATACCTATTTATTATTGGATACCAATTAGTAACACAAAACAATAGCAAATATTGTCCAGAAACCCTCACAGGTACTGCATTTAGCATTTAAAAAAATCTGCTCTAATCATAACATGGCAAACTGCAGCCCAACAGGCAACAACAGCTGTCAGTGTGTTAGTGTGCTGACTTAACTATGACTTGCCTATGCCCCAAACTGTATCCCATACAGACATCTGTAAAGGATTAAAATCACATCACATCAACATTTTATATCACACTAGAAAATTGATTCTCATCTCAGAGGTGCCATTAAGATTCATGTAACAGTTAAATGGAAACATTGTTGTGATGCTGTTAGTCTTGATGAGCTTATATTTAGCAAAGAGTTAACCCAAACCCCACATGTTCAATCAGTAGAATTACTGTAACATTTTAGTCAATACTGGATTTTTACATGTTGCCTAACTGATGTCAATCAGAGACCATGTGACACTGATTTAATTGTACAGGAATGTTTTACAGCTTAGTGGTCCGCATATGTTTTAACAGATGGCCCTCTCTTTCCGTTTCAGGAACCATCCGTCCGGTGCGGAGGAGTTTTTATGACCCAGCCTCGGCCCCAGGTCAGGGCTGGCAGTGGGAGTGGGAAAATGATGCGGGCACGTGGACAGCATACGACATGGAGGTGGCCATTGCCATCGAGAATGCCCACAATCGGCAGCAGCCCTGCCTTGACCTGACACCACTTGGCTTCTGCTACCTCATTGATTTTCAAAACATGACACAGGTGTGTTTAACTTCTTTACTAAATGGGTGATATTAATTAACAATGGTGAATTAGTAATCAGTAATCAGAAATGTCATGAAACTAAGATTTTGTTGTTTCCTCCTGCAGGTGAACAGACAGAGCCAGAGGTGTCGGAGGCTTCAGAGACGTGCTGACATGGTCTACCCTCTAGTGTCTGGCCCTCTCTCTATATCCAAAGGAGGCAGTGTAGGAGGAGGTGGAGGCCTAACAGGCGCCCTGCTGGGTGTTGGGGTGTCAGGGGCCAGCATGGGTATTGGAAGCTCTGTCTATCCCAATGGGGGCTTACCAGCTACTGGACTGGGCCAGCCATGTTCCTGCCAGCAGTGCATGCTGGTTCTCAGTGTGAAGACCAATACAGGAGGAGCAGGGGTAGGAGGAGCAGGGATACAAACTCTAGGTAGACGCTCACTAACCATGCAGCGGCCGAAGAACGCAGCACCCATCGCCTCTAAACCTCTGAGTCCATCAAAAACAGCCACTCTGGGGCGAGGACAGCAGCAGAACTCCAACTCCAACTCTAACTACTATCAGACGCTGCCACACGGTCTTGCCATTTCCAAAAATATTGCCTCACCTAGACGGAACGCCCAGCTCTTTGCTCAGTCGCTGGCTGCCCTCACCGCGGGCACCTCTTCTCTGGGTATCTCTTCGTCTTCCAACAGGCCGCCCCCGCCATCCCTCCCACCTCCTCAGCCTCCATCATCCAAACCCAACCTGATCCCACCGTCCATTCCGAACAAGCATTCCTCATCTTCAACCAATGAATCAGTGCCAACGGGCACATTAATTACCCCTGCCAACAGTGTGACCACGCCCCCCTCACCTGTGCCATCTCCATCGCCAATGGTGATGAAGCCGCAGCGCCCACCGTCGTCCGCGGCAACAGTGTGCCATGCCCCTTTGCCACAGAGATCAAGCTTAGCTGGGCTGAGCAGACCAGCATTACAGAGGATTGCAATGGCCCAGTCCAGAGCGCTCATAGCATCAGGGTGAGTAAATGAAACATATACACAAGACTACTGAACAGCAGGAGCTGGATTAAAGGGTGGGTACATTCCCATTTTGGTCTAAGTACTTATGTTTTAGCCTCAAAATGTTATTTTCCCAAGTCTTACTAAAAATTTTTCACCTGTGACCTGCAGGCATGCAAACTTGTTTCCTTTCTGCAAAATATACTGTGGTGCAGGGGGTTTAAGATATTAAGATGTGAATGGAAAGTTAATACATCAGACATGCTAAACCACATTCAATGGCACTCAGATGCCCAGTTCTGCTGCTTTCAAGCAGCCTCCCAGTGTTGGAAACAAGCTTTTTGCCCACTAGCCACTGGCTCGTAGATTACAGAATCTCTCATTGTTTTTTTTGGCTGGTGAGTGAAGCAAATCTAGCAGCCATAGATGCAGCCATGTATATTTTACAAGCATTTGGCTGGTGTCTGGTGCTAATTTCCAACTCAGCTTTAGACTCAAAAGCAGAATGGGATAAAATAATTACAAAAGTTATCAGACATTGGCATTTGAATGTGAATTCTAAAAAATATAAAAAATATTCTAAATAAATACCTGTGCAATGCCCAAGTCTTTTAATGGTAGGGAAAACCCTGCTGTCTCTTTTGGCATCATGTTTGCTAAAATGTTGGTGATGAAAACAAAAAAAAACATGCCTTTAAACTCAAAGGGCAATATTAAGGTCAGCAAAAATGTTTGAGGTCATGCCCATATAGTGTACGATAAGTTGAAGTGATAGAGGTCATGTCTGTATATCACACAATGAGTAGATAATGTAATTATCATGACAGGGCTTGTGAGGAAATGGATAATGGACATGCATTTATATAGCGCTTTTCTAGTCTTCTGAATACTCAAAGCGCTTTACACTACATGCCACATTCACCCATTCATACACACTGATGACAGGTTAATTGTTGTGCTCAAAGTTAAAAAAGAAGGTTGTTGGTAAAATGTGAATATGATGTATAACTGTAGTAGAAGCTGTAGGTCAAAGGTCAAGGCAGGTGCTCTCTGCTATGTCTGAGCAGCAAACTGATAAATCTGTTTATCTGTCAGTTTATATGTCTAGTTAGTTAACTAGTTAGCTGTAGTTAGTAGCCCAACTTGCATCAGCTATCTGAGGGGTTTCATTTTATTTTTAGTTTCCTCCACCTTAGTTTAGTGCATTTATTTTCCCAGTGCTAGTTGTGTGTGTGGTGAACCATCACAGTGAATTACACTAAATCCCATCGTCAGAATTAACACAACACACTGTCTCACTTACTCTCTTCTTTAGTGGGGGCGGCAGTAGCTCAGTCTGTAGGGAGTTGGCTTGGGAACCGGAGGGTCACCAGTTCAAGTCCCGACATGGACCAAGAACTGAGTGTGAACTGGTAGCTGGAGAGGTGCCAGTTTACCTCTTGGGCACTGCCGAGGTGCCCCTGAGCAAGGCACCAAACCCCCAACTGCTCGGGGCGCTTGTCAGGAGCAGCCCCCTCACTCTGACATCTCTCCATTGTTGCATGTTTGTGCATGTGTGTGTTCAGGTCTGCATGTACTGTGTATAAGTTAACAACAGAGTGAAAAAATTGAATTTCCCCTCATGGGACTAATAAAGGACTATCTTCTTCTTTACCGTCTCTTCCTACTGGAGATAAATTAGCAGAGCCGATGCTGAAGGTTTGGGGGCCTCTAACAGGTCTGAAAGGTGGGGAGCACAACTTTCAGCCCATCAGAAAATAAGAGAAAATTAATTTTAGAGAAATGAATGAATCTCAGTGCAGCCCGGTGGTGGAGCTGAAGAGACAGCGGCTGGTGCTGGTGGATGATAAACCTCTATAACGTCCCAAAACTTAATTTCAAATAGCAGACTTTTGCAACATGTCTATCGGTCCAGCTGTGGCTGGCGTGCGGCTGAGACGGTGAAAACTGGGTTGAAAAACAATCTGGTTGCCATTAGATGTTCACCTATTAATCAGGCCGATTATTTGTCTGTTTTTTTTTTTTTTTTTTTTAAATCAGCATTGGCCATTAAAAAAAACATATAGGTCAACCTCTAGTTGCCATGGTAATGAATTATGTCTGACTATTAACACCCCCATTCTCCGTTTGAGAAAGAAACATCAACCAAAAAACAGGAGTAAAACTGTCTCGAGGTGGGCTTTAACAGTCTCAAACTGGAAGCCACTGTGGAGACCTCAGGAATCATTTAAACACAAATTAAAAACACACTTGTTGAATTGCAAAGTACTTAAAATGTAAGAGGTGGACAAACAAAAAATGTAATTGTGCAAGTCCTGAAACATGAGAGTCTCACTATCGTGGACAAATAGTCAGATGCCAAAACAACATTTAATAAAGATAAACCTATCTTCTTATGTCTTTCTCTCACACCTATATCAATCTTCAATGCCAGCACTATATTTATTTCTAAAGGCTGTCAGACTGATGTTGTACACAGTTCTGTGAGCCTGTGTAGTCATCGGAACGTGAGGTTTTCTTGTTTGATCGGAACGCAGTGTGAGAAATCGTAACCTGGAAACACAAATAAAAAAAGAAATTGAACCGAATGATATTGTTAACCAGCTGCAGATAACAACTGGAGGAATGGTGAATGAGCTGTGGGGAAATGATCACAGGGTTGACGTGTGCAGACACAACAAACTGCCAGCCTTCCCGCTCTCCTACCTCACTGCTCTCCTCTCAGTCTGAACACACTCTCACACTATACACACTCTCCTCTGGCTCTCCCCAAGTACCCTTGAACTCCTGTGTATTTTCCAGTCATTCTCACGCCCTTAATCTCCTCCCCATCTTCTCTGTCATCTCTCTTTTATCATCATATTTTTCTCTGAATTTCTTCTGAGCTAATACTTTTCAACTAAACCTCCAACTCCCAACAACTCCCTCCATGTTACTTTTGTCTCTTTTTTTTCTCTACCTGCTGTCTTGCATATTCATGCTATAATAATATTAGGCCATGTCACAGTTGTTCTTTTTGCACTCATTTCAGTTGATTCTGGTGTTTGTGTCTATGTTTCAAGAATTTACTTAAACTCACTTTACTTGAATCTCATCTAAGCTTCTGAAGTGATTGGGGCTATTTACTAGGGCGCCACCACGAGGTTGACATTTGTAGTTTTGAATGAAATGTTACGACAGCTACTGGATGGATTGTTCAACATAAATGTTTTTTTTTTCTACTCATGTTAATTTTTACTTTTTTTTTTTAGTAGTGGTTACCAACTGACAAAGACCAAAGTTAATTATCAGTTTTTATTTAAGATGATGAATTTGAAATTTTCGCTCACATACTCACACCTTTGGTGATCCCTTAACTTTTCTAGCTCCATCATCAGGTCAAAATCAGGTCAAAATTTCAATTTGACCAGTATTTTATAACCAAACTTCTACAAAACAATGACATTTCAACTAGCTAGTGCAAATGAGCACTAAGCTGAAATTTAGTATGTCCCTCCTCATGTTAACATGCTAAACTAAGGTGGTGAGCATGGTAAACATCCTGTTATTTTACCATGGTAGTGTCTGTATTTAGCTCAAAGCAGTCAACATAGGGGTATAAGAAAATATAGAAAAAAAGTCGAAAATCAGGATATTATGTTTTGTGACTGTATCAATTCTCAAAAACACTACCGATTTTTTATTAAGGGTTTACATGCAAATATTAACTCAGTCAATTCTTCATTTAATTTTATGTACCCTCTCAGTGTATGTGCCCTCTCAAAGTAGAGCTATGATGTTGGATGTTACAGGGACTATAATAAATGTAAATGCATATCCCACTGTTCTGATTGCTTAAAAAATAAACCTTTTAACTCAGAATTTATGCAAATTGTTTATTCATTATAATATGAGATAAATAAAATTAGATGTTATTCAATATTATTCAGTATATTGAATGGGAAGTCCTGTATTATGATATGTAACGTATCGCTAGATTCTTGCCAATATACAGTCCTAAGTCAAAGGAGACCTATAGAACTGTTAGCATGACTGCAGACTTAGACTGAGGAGGGGGAAGTGTTGCTCATTTACCACAGAGGCTGGTTTTAATCAGCTTCCAGTCACAGCTCAATCTCTTCAAACTGATTCTCTGGCACTACATCCGGAAAGAAAGACTAGATTTTGTAGTGATTCATTTTCTAACTTTAAGTGATATCATTCAACAGTGATTAAAGCCAGTTCATGCTTTCCCATTAATGTTTAAACAACAGATGTGTGTTTCACTTTTCTTGTGAAAAATCCTACTACTGTACAGGAAGTGATGCTTTTCATGTTTTGTTTTGCACCAAAGACCAAAAAGTGGGATCCTTGCAGATAATCATCTTAAAACTGAAAGCAAGGTCAGATAGTTCTGAGATGTAGATTTTTTTAGGCTGTACCCCCCTCCCCCAACCCTGTCGGATGTTCCTGGCCCCCTCCTCTCCTTCCCTGGCTCCTCTCCTGTCGCGTCTCCTCAGTCTGGGCCCCTCAGAGCCTCATTGTTGGTTTCCACAGTAACCTTTGTTGGATTACCCAAGCCTGGGCTGCATTAGCACCACAATGCTGAGCCTCTGCTAGTTTTCTCCTCTTTCTGCTCTCTTCCCCCTCTGTCTGCTCACACCATTCTATATTCTTTTCCCACCATTTCTTAACACTCCTCTCCTTTGCTACTCTCTATTTGTATTTACTTTTTTTATTTTCATGAGTTTTCACTCTGGTAATCTCTCTGGCTCTGCTTGCTTTTAGCACCCTACAGAGTTTTGGGCTATTTTAAACATGACTGTGTCAGTTAGTAAAGATGTCATCGGTGGATTTTTTGGGATGGGTGGATGTGGTGGAATACCCCATCATATAGATGCTGATCTAGTAGCATATTTGTGGGAACATTTTTCAGGTGGGTGTGAACTACACAGTCCAGTCAGCATTGTTTCTACCCCCAGACAATCACAATTCAGACAAGGGGAGGGGTGTGTAGATACATTTATTTTGTGTGTGTGTGTGTGTGTGTGTGTGTGTGTGTGTGTGTGTGTGTGTGTGTGTGTGTGTGTGTGTGTGTGTGTGTGTGTGTGTGTGTGTGTGGATAGACTCAGACAGCGCCCAAGACAAGGACTTATGGGAATGGGGTGGGGGTTACAAGACAAAGAAACGAGTCAGCAAACTGTCAAAGATTGATCACACAATGGTGCAAGAACACCAGAGAGAGAGAGGGAGGTGACACACTCACACTCACATGCAGCCATGGCTGGTTGTGTAGGCATTTAACAAATAACACACACACACACACACACACACACACACACACACACACACACACACACACACACTGTCCTTCTCTCTCACACACAGTAAATATTGACAATCCTAACGGGAGATGCAGTGAAGAACGTGTGTTCTCTCCCCAGTGGGGGATTATAGGTAGGAGACAAAAGGAATTAATGAGTGTGGGGGGACTGTTTTGAGGAGAGGGGGCAGCACAGACAGCATACTGAGGAAAAGCGAAATAAACAGGAAGGGTGTGAGAAAGAGAGAACTCTATAACATTTCACTGTATTTGGGAGAGAGATAAGAACTGAGGAGTGGGCAGTGGGAATGTGTTGGCACCTGTTCACTTCACCAGCAGGTATAATTGTAATCATATGTGGCCCGTAGAGGGAGCTGTAAACACACAGGGAAAATTTGTATCTATTTCACATAGTCAAGAAATATATGCAAAATGAAACCTTGGACAAAACTGATATCCTTAAATGAATTAGAACAAAACAATGAGACAAGTTTAGAAGGGGAAAGCACACAGACAAATCTGACTTTGACAGCTAGTTCCCAGAGTAACTGTCTGATCTGATCTGTTGATTTGAATTTTGTGAAGTTCATATTGGTTGAATACTAGCTACTACTACTACTACTACTACTACTACTAATACTATAACTTTTTTTGGTCACATATTGTATAGGGACACCCCGACTAACCAGCTGTTGATCATTATCAGCCCATATTCAGTAAAAATATGCAATCGGGGGGGGGGTTAGGCATTAATGCTTTCTAGTCACCAATAGGGGCTGAGGATTGGACAAACTACACACCTGAGACTGGGCTGAACACTCCGTAACAGACAAGTTGCAAACACTCAAAAAACTCCTGAGACTTGCTGCCCTACGACCAATCCTACCCTTAACCATGTGAGGTCAGTCTTAACCTTAACTATCTGAGGTCAGCGCCTAATGGTTGCTTGGACACGGAACATGCTATTAAAAGAAAACATGTTGTTGGTGTAAAACTTATACAAAGTGTGTGAGACATATTATTGGCAGTTAGCAGCACAGTCCTGCTTGGCTAAACACCAGAGCTAACTGCTAACATTAATGGAGGTTCCATTAAGTTACATTAGGATGCGTTAAATCTGCGATGGGATCTCTGACCAGTAAAAATGAGCATTGCCAAAGGTAAATTATAACAATATCATGATGTGTTCAAATTCAATCTTGTAAATTTTGTTTTTGGCAATAAACTTAAATAAATACAGTTTGAAGTAGATGTTTTCACAGCAGTATAAACTAGACATTAGCGGGGGAATTATGACCTGTTTAACTTCCTAACTCCAGGAACAACACTCTAGGTGAATATAAGTCTGGGATCAGACTTACCCAGTATTAAAGGACTCTGACTGGGGAGTAGACAGACCAGTAGACTAAACAGTCATCTGTGTCGTTTGCTGTCAGTGGCTGACTGCTGGACTGTCATGATTCCGTCACTGTTTTGACATATCCAGGATCATATCTTTTGAAAAATTTTGTTGAGTTTCACTCAGGTCACTTCTAATGGTTAAATCAGCTTCTCAAGCTGCCAAAAGCATTCACTTAATTTCACTTCATAATGAACATTTCTGAACTTCCACAGCCACTTCTGAACTGTACAATTTGAGCACATATTTGTCGGGCTAATCAAGCCATTATTTATTCAACAAATGCACGTCCTTCTCTGTCTATTGACAAAAGAAGCTCCCAGCTTGCATTACAAACGTAGTATCATTTTAGGCACACAGTCACCTCACCAAAGAGATTAACGCAGAGGAAGTTGTCTTGAAACATTATTGGCAAGTGTGTGAGTTACAGTGTGTGTTTATAAGAATGTGTGTGAGGCTGTGGGTGCAGCTCTGTGTGTGTGACAATATGTTTGTGAGAATGTGGGAGTGTGTTATTGTCTAGTGTCTAAATCAGTCCAGCTGATGTCCATCTGGGCCTGGGGGAATAGGAGTAGCAGAGGGACTGGAGGGAGTGGGAGAGACAAAGCTGAGGGAGTGTGTGATCTTGTGGGAAGCGGGCGGAGGGCAGGAGGGCGGGTTTGAGGTCAAGAGACTGGAGTCCTATCTAGCCCCCCCCCCCCCCCATTATTGGGGCCTCAGCTCTCTTAACCAGAGTTACCAAGTCTGCTTATTATAAGTGACTTTGGCCTTGTTTCCCTGAAAAGTTGGTAACAAATATTGGTTGTGGTTTTTTTTTTTTGGGGGGGGGGGCTTGCTCCTGTCTAGTTTGTCTAGTTTACTAATACTAATATCCAAGCTAATTATTTCCTTCAGAAATCAACCTGACCCACTTAGTGGGTCAACTGTGTTTACAACGGAACTGTGTGTATACTGTATGTATGTGTCATTAGAACATCAGTGGGGCAGCTGGTAAGTGTGTTAATGAGCTACATGAAGCTTACCCAGGATCAGACTTAACTCAACACTCCCTTCACTCCTCCTTACCTCATACTGTAAAGCCTTCCTTGCTAACGCTGCAGCCTATTAAATATTAATAGATCTAGTGACTGGCAACAAGTGTTTAGTGGGTAATCACTGTCATCGTCACTCACTGACTCAGTCTAATAGGTGTTTCCCATCCATCATCAGCAGATAGCCTACTTACAACAGAGGCTGTCTGTCTGTCTTATGTTGTCATCAGTAAATTTTTGTGACAAAGTTAAGATTTTAGACTCCTTTGACTGCATACGGCATCAGAGCGCTCATATTCAGAGCAAGGCTCAGATTAATCTGATCAACGTAGATGGAAATGTGATGTGATTAAGATGTGATGGTGGCCACATTGCATTCTCATGATGAACTGCAGTGTACGGCAGTGATTCTGAAATGACATGACAGGAAATGATGAGTGGACACGATAAAGACCACCAGCATCATTTCGCTCTGCTTTGTGGGAGCATTATGGATTTGGTATTGCGTATGACAGTGATGGGGGAAAAAAGTGGTGGATAAACATCAACTGTGTGTAAGCACTGCGCAACACGTGTGGCTTATACTAGTGACAATACTTCTAATCATATACAGAGACATTACTCCGGTGTGTAAATTGATAGGACAAGGAGGAGAGAGTCAGGGAGGTAAGAGCAACTCTTTCTCCCAGCAGCATTTAAACAGCCTTCACATGCAGACTCAGACAGAGCAAAAAACAGAACTAAAGCAACAGTGGAGGACGCTGGATTTGATTAGGATACTGGAGCCGCGCTATAATATGTTGTCTCGCAGACACATAAGCTACACAGTAATTCCTGAACTGTATGAACAGACACGACGAGGAATTGTGAAAGAACAGTCCAACACAGACCATGTAGCTCTGACTACAGACGGATGGACATCCAGGGCTGCCGACAATGTGGACAAACTCATCTTCTTGCAGAACATGAAAATAGAATGAACAGAGGAGTGTTGTTTTGACACAGTGTGTTTGGCTGCACTTTGCGTTGTTGCCCTTAGCGTCTATGTTTATATTTTTTTTTTATATATATATATATATATATATATATATATATATATATATATATATATATATATATATATATATATATATATATATATATATATATATATATATATATATACACAGTTGTGTTCAAAATAATAGCAGTCTGTTTAAAAAATTGAGTAAAGCCCAAAATCCTTATAATGGTTTTCATTTCCATGCATTGGGAACACTGCACATTATATTCTAAATCAAAACATGAAGAAAAAAGCAGAAATCCTTGTATTACTTTACAGAAAATGAAGAAAAATGAACATTGGGCTTTAAAAAAGCAGTGTCTGCATTTTACTTTACAAACTCAAATATTTACTGTATGAACTGAAAAATATCCAGGATTCAGCATTCCTATTAATCACTAAACTAATATTTAGTTGTATAGCCACTGTTTCTGAGAACCGCTTCACATCTGTGTTGCATGGAGTCGACCAACTTCTGGCATCTGTGAACAGGTATTCCAGCCCAGGATGATTTGACAACGTTCCATAATTCCTCTGCATTTCTTGGTTTTGCCTCAGGAACAGCATTTTTAATGTCACCCCACAAGTTTTCTATCGGATTAAGGTCCGGGGATTGGGCTGGCCACTCCATGACTTTAATTTTGTTGGTCTGGAACCAAGAAGCTGCTTGCTTACTGGTGTGTTTGGGGTCGTTGTCTTGTTGAAACACCCATTTCAAGGGCATTTCCTCTTCAGCATAAGGCAACATGACCTCTTCAAGTATTTTGATGTATCCAAACTGATCCATGATCCCTGGTATGCGATAAATAGGCCCGACACCATAGTAAGAGAAACATCCCCATATCATGATGCTTGCACCACCATGCTTCACTGTCTTCAGAGTGTACTGTGGCTTGAATTCAGTGTTTGGGGGTCGTCTGACAAACTGTCTGCGGCCCTTAGACCCAAAGAGAACAATCTTACTCTCATCCGTCCACAAAATGTTTCTCCATTTCTCTTTTGGCCAGCCAAGGTGTTCTTTGGCAAACTGTATCCTCTTCAGCACATGTCTTTTTTTTTAACAGTGGGACTTTGCGGGGGCTTCTTGCTGATAGACTAGCTTCACACAGGCGTCTTCTAATTGTCACAGTACTCACAGGTAACTTCAGACTGTCTTTGATCATCCTGGAGCTGATCATTGGCTGAGTTTTCACCATTCTGGCTATTTGTCGATCCATTCGAATGGTAGTCTTCCATTTTGTTCCACGTCTCTCTGGTTTTGCTTTCCATTTTAAAGCATTGGAGATCATTTTAGCCAAGCAGCCCATCATTTTCTGCACTACTTTATACGTTTTCCCTACATTAATCAACATTTTAATCAAAGTACGTTTTTCTTCTGAACAATGTCTGGAACGACCCATTTTTCTCAGGTTTTCAGAGAGAAATGCATGAGCAACATGTGCTGGCTTCATCCTTAAATAAGGGCCACCTGATTGACACCTGTTTTTTCACAGATTGAATGACTTGACTAATTGACCTCCACACTGCTATTTTTTTGAACATGCCCCTTCAATTCATTATTCAATTACACAGACTCAGGAGCATACATATCATGAATGTTGGCTCTGTTGGTTTTCTATGACCCTACTATAGCAACTGGTAAATTATTTGCCATGCAGTAATATAATTTCTACCAAAAACATCATGTTGGACTGCTATTATTTTGAACACAACTCATATATATATATATATATATATATATATATATATATATATATATATATGTGTATATGTATATATATGTATATATATGTGTGTGTGTATATATATATATATATATATATATATATATATATATATATATATATATATATATATATATATATATATATATATATATATATGTATATATATGTGTGTGTGTGTGTGTGTGTGTGTGTGTGTGTGTGTGTGTGTGTGTGTGTGTGTGTGTGTGTCTGGCTAGCTGGCTGACCTGATGCACTTTTTGTTTTTTTTGGTGATGGCCTATAATAAGCCTAGAATTTGTTTCTTATTTATTAATTGTTTTAAAATAACACAGTGGCACTTGTTCCTTATGGTGGCCTAGATGTATTTTGGCAAATAAATGAAAAGCTGTTCAAATTGAAATTGGATATTAGCCTCCTTGCTGTGCCATAAATACCATTTACCGCTGTACCGATCCAAACCGAAAACCGTGACCCCCAAACCGTGAGTCGAACCAAACTGTGAATTTTATGAACTGTCCCACCCTTAATCATGATACAGGTATGATATACTGGCTTATATCGCAATACTACTAAGTATATCAGGTTGTCTGTCTGGTCCATTTTTGAGATATTTCAGGAATACTTAGAGGCAATTTCATCAAATGTGGCACAAACGTCCACCTGGACACAAGAATGAACTGCTTAGATTGTGGTGGTCAAAGGTTTAGGTCGCTGTGACAATTTTGGCTGTAAATCAAGAATTCTTATGATAATTATGATAATTTTACACAAATGTCTAATTGGATAAAATGATGAAGTGATGACAGACATGAATGTAAACAACTTGACGGAGGAATACAAACATAAGGCAGTAATTCTATTTTTGTTCTGTAGCTCAGTTGTTGTCATTTGTCTCAGTTGCAGTTAATAGCAGATTACATGAGTGATTTCTGTTTATTACCCCCACTCTGTATGTTCTTCTACTAACATTTTGTTTTGCTTTTTCTCTCTGAAGTGTGTGATAAGACACCTCCTTTCATGCACTAACTCATTCTCTTATACTCTGTCCCTCATCTACACTAGTGCAGATTTACACGTACACGCACCCCAGTGAGTCATTCACTCACGTGTCGTCATGTGTCACTGAGTGGGGTTAAGTTAAAGCAGCTTATTGAACTGACAGAAAGCCTGTTAAATCTAAAGCAACAACAGGAAACAAATCACCACCGCATAATGTCCTTCTGCCTGTCAAACAGCCTAAAAGTCTGGTAGTATGAGTGAGCGTGTTTGCAGTTGAATGAAGAGAGGCTTCATTGCTCCCCCTGTGACAGCTCCAGTCGAGGAATGTAGTTGTGAACTTACTGTATATGAACCTGAAACAGTTTTCTATGTAGAAGTGTTTGTGTTCCTTTTTGAATCTCAGCTTCCATTGCTAACAGTTGATCTTTACATTCACTTACATGGCAACCATGGCGCAATCATTATTTGTCAGACTCAGATTTTAGTTAATAGCACATTTGTGACCAGACACTCAGAGGTTGTACACAGTCTGCAGACATCCTTAACATATGTTTTTTCCCATGGATGTATAAAGAGAACTGGATACAGCATTGACGAGGAACCATGTGTTCCTCTGAAAGTTGTTCAGTGGTGCATGAAGCCAAAATGGCTTGACCATAAAATTGCCCGGATCTTCAGCATGTAAATCAGCTTTTATTGTCATACATTGTTTTCATTGTCAAATTTGCTTCAAAGAGGGGTGCTGCTGTCACTTCCATGTTGTGCAACTGTCAAAAATTCTAAATGTTATCCTTTTACTTTATTAATGTAATTTATAGTTATTTGCATAAAAACACAATTCAAATGAATAGGAAATAAATTATTGTATTTTTAGATAAATATTAGCTTTGTTTAAAAAATATTGACATTAGTAGTTCCAATTATGCATAATAAGCCTTGTGTTAAAAAATAAAGGAATTATGACCACAGAAAAAATGCTTGAGGGCTTTTATTTTGAAACAGAAGTGTGGATTTAAAAATAGATCTTACTTTTTTCATGTCTGTGACATATTCTACAGATACTGACACTGTAGTAATGTTGCTGGTATGATGTCAGTATACAATCAAACAACCATTTTCACAGTCTGTTGTTGCTGTGAACAGTGTGCTACTTCTGGTAAAAAATAGGCGAGACCTTGAATGTCTAGAAAGTGTCTCACACAAGCTGTGTGGCTGCTAACCTGTTAACGTGGACACCAAAATAACAGATAGTCTCTGTGTGTCCCGGCCAAAATGATTGCCAAAATTCACAATTTCTAAATAGATGCACATCACTAGATAGATCACTATCATTAAATATACCTGGCACTGTACAATTGTATTAAAAAAGTTGATGTGTCTGTATATATTGCACATTTTTTAGACATAATGATGATGATGATGGGCTTTGTGACGAGGCAGGTAAATCCCCAGCAAGCAGCTATGTGACGTCTGTCTCTCTGAGATCACTGAGAAGATGGAAACTCTGTGGATTAGCATTGATAAACACACACAGACAGCGTGCGTAGTCATACAGTCTCTAGCCGCTGAGAGAAGCAGTGCACCGAGGAGATACAAAGAGAGGAAAAGGATACATAGCAGAGAGAGGAGAGAGACACAGACGGAGAACTGAGTTGCTTTCTGTCTTCTGACAATTTTCTTCAGTTTTTTCAATTCCCGAAATTTGACTGGATAATACTTTAAATAATAATTTAATTATTAATTTTCTTTTTGTCAAACTCTGTTGCACAATTGTGACGTCTTAGTGTAAAAATGACAGTCATCAGTTTTTCAAAGTGAGTATATGATAACCTCAAAGTATTTTTCTTATGTGTGATCTGACTCTGTGGCCTGAGAGGAAGCATTGGAAATACACTATACCAAACATTTTTGACTTCTCTTGCAGTGTGCCCACCGTCCCAGTGAAGAACCTCAATGGATCCAGTCCTGTTCACCCTGCACTCGCTGGTAAATCACACTCTCACTAACCATGGACTGCTAATGGTGACTGATGGAACAAGTTGAAATTTTGATTAATTTCTTTGAGATTTTCTTTCTGTTCTAACCAGACTTAGTTTCTCTCTGCTGTATTTCAGGCATCACAGGTATCCTGATGAGTGCTGCCGCTCTGCCTGTGTGTCTGACTAGACCTCCAAAGCTCGTGCTGCACCCTCCACCTGTCAGCAAGAGTGACATCAAACCCGTACCAGGCTTCGGTCACTGCTGCAGGAAGACCACCAAGAAACAGGCTCGCAAGGGTGAGCTCCCAAGTCAAGACAAGCCACAGAACTGCAAAAAAAACATTGTTATACCTCTACAAATGCAATAGTTTCTTCTTGAAATCATGTACAGTATATCACCATGTTCCTGATAAGAGTAAGGGTCTTACCGTTTCTTGCCCTCCACCCCCCTCTTTCTGATCCCTCTCCTTCCTGTCTGCAGGTAAAACTCCAGAGGATGTCGTGAAGAAGTACTTGCAGAAAGTAAAGAGTCCACCAGAGGAGGTATGAACAGTATTTGTATCTACAATATATCTTTCATTGTGTTAACTCGTTAAACGATAAAGAATAATGGGTTTCCTTGTTCTTTCCTAGGACTGTACCATCTGTATGGAGCCGTTGGGGGGTCCGTCTGGATATAAGGGTCCGGGGGTGGGGCCTGTGTCTCGGGCAGAGTCCGTCGGGCGACTAGCACAGTGTGGACACCAGTACCATTTCCAGTGTCTGGTAGCCATGTATAATAATGGTAACAAGGATGGCAGGTAGGTCAGAGACAGAGAACTATTCCTCATTATTGTCTCTGTTTTGAAAATTAGCTCATCAATTTTATTCTCTCTTTGCAGTCTTCAGTGTCCCACATGTAAAACCATCTATGGCGTCAAGACAGGCAACCAACCGGCAGGGAAGATGGAGTACCACGTTATCCCTCACTCTCTACCAGGACATCCTGACTGCAAAACCATACGCATCATCTACAACATACCACCAGGCCTTCAGGTACTCCAGAAGAACTGGGCTGAGTCGCGACTAGTTTTCATTAGGGCTGCACAGTTAATCAAATAATAATCGGGATCCCAATTTTGGCTTCTGACAATTAATGAACACGATCGACTGTGATATTGACATTTAAAATATGTGCTCCACTCATCGAAAACTCTGCTGCGTATTAATTCAAGCACTTCCTAAACTAACAGCCAGCCAGTGTTCAAGCTGCCACACCACTGCATGTGCATCTTACAGCAGCGGCCTGTGAAGAACTTTACTGAATGTTGCGGCTGCAGTCTAGAGTAGAAATATACTGCATTAATTCTTGTTTTAAATGAAGATGTACTAAACTCAGATGAAGAACCTCATTTTAAAGTCTTATTTTGATGCAAAGATTTGCACAACATGAAAGTGAAAGCAGTGCTCTGTTTATTTAATTTTGAGTAAACAAGTTTTGGTACTATTTCATTTAGATTCGAGGAGATGCACTGTGAACAAGAATCAGGATCTGTGAACAAATACTTGCACATAAGCAGGATGTACATGTAAACACAGTGTGTTTACATTTACATCATCAGAGTATGTTCTCATGCATAGCTGTAAAAAAAAAAAAAAGCTTGAAGAACACAGTTTTGCAAAATTTGCAACATGACTGTAGATGGAATGAAATTTAAGTTATTTAAAGGGACAGGCATCATGGGGCATTTTACGTTAACACACGGCAGCATGTAAACAAGAATATTAGTTAAGTATTCATTTTCTTTAACTATTTTAACTGCTTAGAAGGAATATTGTCTTTTTAGGAGTAAGGGAAAAAACTGGACTATTTTTTGCATGCAGCTGTAGTCACTGATGTTGGTTTTATTCCAATATAAGGCATTACATGGTCAGAGTTGGGGTGATCAGCATGAGTGTCGTCTAATGTGGAATTCCTTTCAGGGACCAGAGCATCCGAACCCAGGGAAGCCCTTTACTGCCAGAGGCTTTCCCCGACACTGCTACCTCCCAGACAGCGAGAGAGGACGCAAGGTAAACACAATCCCGATCCTGTCACAGATCCATGTAGATCCATTCTTAATACAGGTATGTTTTTAAAGGGGCTTTATGTAAGAATCAGAAATAGCATATTAACTCTTGTGCTCACACTAGGTAGATCCTACCGAACATCAGTCAAAACACTGAGGCCACACACACACAAGCCTAACATGCTCGACAGCAAAAAACACAATATTACTATTTCACATGCTTGGCAGTAAAGTTAGCTGTCCAATAGGAATTTTGCCAGCTTTGCTGATGTTGACCCTAGTTTCCCTCCGACATTGGTCACATTCCTGTTTTGCAAGATGGACTTCACCAGATATAACTTTTTTTTTTGTGCTTCCGTGGAGTTTGTGTTGGTGTCTGAGTTTTGGTGGATTTTGGTCATTTGTTGGCATCATTTCCAATCATTAGCTATCTTTGGACACAGTTGGTCCTGAGGTGGAGCTGAATAGAGTAAACTCATTAGCGTGCATGAAAAAAGTCCCACATTCTTCACATCAAAATCAGTCCACAGGCTGATAGAGGAAACAGAAAGTCACGGCAGGTCTCATGTGTTTAGGTTAGGTTTCAACCTGTTAACACATCAGCAATGTCCTTACCTTTATGCTAACATGTCATCAGGTACTGAGACTGCTTCTGGTAGCGTGGGACCGCAGGTTGATCTTCTCAGTTGGAACTTCAAGCACGACTGGAGAGTCTGACACCGTCATCTGGAATGAGGTACAGACACAGTAACTAGACTGTAAATCAGTAATGGATTTGATAAACTGCACTTTGTGATATCTGCACCTCGGGATTGTTGTCACTGAAACAAAAGAAAAAAGTTGTTTCCCTGTCTTCAAGGTCCACCATAAGACGGAATTTGGCTCCAACCTGACAGGCCATGGCTTCCCAGACCCCGGACACCTCAACAACGTTCTGGAAGAGCTCCGAGCTCAGGGCATCACAGAGGATGACGGACTGATGGAAAAGTGAAAGGACAGACAACCGAGGCAACCGAGGAGGAGGAGACATCCATGTGAGAGCAGTGAAGAGTGGCGGAGAGAACGAGGAGTAGAGGAAGAGACCATAACAGAAGCAGGAGGAGGTCCTGGATGCACTCTCTCTGCTAGCACTTAAAAGGGGTGCAGGGGGACATTTCGGGTTCTAGAAGACATTGATTTGGTTTTGCAGAGGGAACCACTCACATGAAGATGTTGAGCCAGTGCTGGGTTCACCTGTCAATGCAAGTCTGTCCAAACAGTCTTTAAACAAGCACAGAAAAAAGCAACGCAAAAAGAGGAAGCAAAGAAAAGATTGTACTCATGGTTTTAGTTACTAGACAGCTAGGTACTAATTGTCAACAAGTGAGAATGAAATGGTACTAATATTTAGGACAAAAACAAGTTCACTTTACTGAGAGAGAGTAACCAGAAAAAAGAAGGTAAATGTAAGAGCAGTTTAATGAAAACTGGAAGACAAAGGACAAAGAGAGAAAGAAGTTGGAGTGGTGGGGGAGGGGACAGGAGGAGTGAATGCAGGAATAATGTAGCAGAAAGAGACGAAGATGGTGTATGAATGTAGCGTAGGATAGGAGTAGAGTAAAACTAACTTGTATGGTACTTAACAGGTACTTTGGCTATCATTAAAAACACAAGGAAACCAAGAGTGATGAAGATAGATGGACTCAGTGCTGGCTTTGTGTCAACCACCTGCTTGTTTGTGGTTGAAGTTTAGTGCTGTCACCCCCTCTTGTGGTGGTACGGATGAACCACGATTCAGCCTGCAAGCTACTGGAACAAATCAACATGTTACTATGAGTTATCCACATTATTTTATCATTGTTGCTATAATCCTCATTTAATGCCTTTCCATTATTTACCTCCTACTTTTGACTTGATGTGTTTTTATATGACCTAGGCTGTCTGTATGTTTTCGGTTTTGTGTGAAATGACAAAAGACCAAACTAAGGCCTAAGTCATTTGGTCCTATTTGGAGTCTTACTATTGAGCCACTGTGGTACAAGTTAACCTTAGATACACGGTACCGGTATTTACTTATATATCTATATTTTTGACCCTTTTGAAAGTTCACATTGTGTTCAGTGGGTGCTAATGCTGTTGCATTCTGTCAACAGTGTGGCACCGGTGAGAAAAGGTGAGGATGGGAATAAAAACACAATTAAAATGAGCTTTTTTAATGTCATCTAGAAGTGATGCAGATTTGCTTCAAGTGTTTAGTTTTAGTAGAACAAGCTTCACCAGCAATGCTGAAACTGAAGAGAAATGAACCTAGGGCTGGTATCACTGACAGAAAGCCTCTTAGATTGGGCAGAGGGTTGGGGAGGATGGAGAGGACAAGAGGTAGACCTGAAGCAGAGGTCATGGCCTAGTTAACCACATACACAGCCCCCAGTATTCAAATACATTTGCTAACATTTACTGACAACTTGTCAAGGACTCTGGGATTAAAGCATCTGAGTGTAGTTGTTAGTAACAAGTAGAACGTTACAAATTAAGATGCACAATAGAGAAGGAAAAAACATCAGGCATTTAAAGCTTCAGTAGGCAAAAAAATTTTTTTAGCATCATTGGCCAAAAAAATCAGCATGACGAAAGAATTTGGCCAATCAGGTCATTTCAGAGAGAGAGCATTCGTATTGGCTGTGCTCCGGCTGGTAGGCGGTGCTGGGTATTTCCTCGCCAGATCTCAGAATAGCTGCTGAGTCAGAAACTTTCTCATTTTACTGCTAAACAGTAACTACAAGATGTTTCTGAAAACATTTGAGGAGGGAAATAGTCATTACAGTAACAGAATATTGACACATATTTGATCAGCACTGCCAAGTTTGACCATTTGGTCAGAGTTTGTGTGTGATTGACAGCTGGCCCTAATAGATGACAGCTGGACAGCAGACTCCAGATCAGCTCTGACTTGCTCTTTTCCTCCAGGCTGTGAAATCTTGCAAATGTCATTCGGAGCATCATAGGACATAGAGGAACCTGCTTTTTTCAGGTTACCTGTCTCATGCACTATTGTCAGGATAGAGAGACCATTTTATAAAAATAACTGTTTTTTAAAGTCATATTTGCTCTATTTGTACTCCCTGCAGCTTTAATGGTTCAACTATTGTCTATGTAAAGAGACAGAGGAGTAAAGTCTATCTGAGCAGAGTGAAGCTCTCTCTCTCTCTCTCTCTCTCTCTCTCTCTCTCTCTCTCTCTCTCTCTCTCTCTCTCTCTCTCTCTCTCTCTCTCTCTCTCTCTCTCTCTCTCTCTCTCTCTCTCTCTCTCTCTCTCTCTCTCTCTCTCTCTGTGTTGTAGTCCTAGCTCCTCTATCCTTTGTTGACATCGCCCGGCCAGTTGCGTGTACCATTTAGTGCATGTTCATGCATGTGAACGTGCCCCACTGGCTGCCTCATGGATGCTGCTTTTCACTGCTTTCATATGGCAGTTAGGGCTAACAAGTCCTCGTGGAATGAGTTCTCTATGAGGTTATGATACAGTTCCTGTGAGAATTTTAATTCAGTAAATATTCTTGTAGCTTTTTATGGACAAAGAACATTATTTAGCTCCTGCACCAGAGGAGCTTTGGGAAAAGCCAGATTGTAAAGTATACTCAATATGGGACATTTAATCTATGACTCGTTGACCCCAGTTGGAGATTGGTACCATCATTCTGATCTAAACAACATAGATAAGAACTCTCCTCTTCTTACGTCTGCCTCCCCTGACAACACACTGCCCAGTCTCTGAGTTGGGTCTGTAAATGACCCTGTGTGTGTGTGTGTGTGTGTGTGTGTGTGTGTGTGTGTGTGTGTGTGTGTGTGTGTGTGTGTGTGTGTGTGTGTGTGTGTGCGTGCGCGCTCCCAGTTTACAGTATTGTTTTACTCCATGGGAATCACATCATCCTTTAAATGTGATGATGCTTGTTGATGGTACTCCTTTCCCTCTTTATGTTATTTTAATATGAAATGTAGTTCTTTTTTAATAGCATTTCTCTTGACACTATCATAGAGTAAACTGCCATTTTTGTTAATGTATTAATATGACCCCTTTTCATTTGATAAAATTGGTTTGATAGTATTGTTAAATACGATGTCTTTTTTCATTGTGTACAGAAAGGTAAGCTTGATTTGTGTCATCTTTTCTGGAAAAGGAATTTGATGGTAGACTTATTTGAGTGTGAAATGTAATAAATTTTAATAGCAAGTCAAACCCTTATACACTTGCTGTTCCATGAGGTAAACAATACTTTTATTTTCTACATATCATCTGTCCTGCTACTGTTCTGCACTGAGCCTTCATCTGCCTTCCAGACCTCTCAATATCTGTGAATCTGGAAGGGTTCATAGCAGATGTGTTGATGGACTTATGTCCACCCCTCTTTCAGCAGCACAATGGTTGAAGTGCAGGTGGCATGAGGAAAACGATTATTTTAAATATTGTAAAATATAAAATCACATTACTCTCCTGCATTGTTGCAGTTTTCTTGCTCTGTTGGCCCAAACACTGCACAGTGACTTGGGAAAACACTGATTTTGTATGACCAGTAAGTCACTTTCTTGATTGTTGATTTTAATTTGTCTTCATGTTATTAAAATGTTTTTCATTTCTAAACAATGAACAAGAAATTGAAATAAATGTTTTTTTTAATTACTATTTCTCTTGACTTTATGAATTGAGTCTGATTTGGCCATGAGTTGGTTATTGTGGGGTTTAAAAATGCTTAATTGTTAACTTGAACCTCAAGTGTCTTTGGAAGAGCAGAGTGATGGATTGAAAGGTTTTGATCCATGGTGTGCAGTGTCTGAAGCCATGTGAGCAATGTAGCAAACAGCTAGTACTAGTAACTCGCCATTTGGGTTTGTCCCTTCTTTACACGTGGATTTCTTTATCATTAACAGGTCCGAAGGCTAGTGAAAGCAACACCTCTAAACGTCTGTGAATGAGAGACTTCTGAGACGTGTTTTATGAAGGGTGGGGTGGGGAAAAGGTGATCATAGGTGCTGGTATGGAGAGAGAATATCAACAACAAAGTGTACATATTGCAAAATAATTGCTGGAGTATGGGTGATAAATACAAGAACAAAATAAAGAATGAAACTTACTTCTTGTGTTGTTCCAATTTTTAGTAGCCATGGACAGAGTTGTATGAAAAAGAAACTTCTGCAAGATATTAATTTAGAAAAAGACATTGACCTGTGCATCATGGAGGAAGTTCTCATCTTCATTTCTATTTTAAAAGCAGTCAAAAAGTTTCAAAAAAGGTCTCACTGCAATGAAATAGCTACTATGGGGATTAACATCATCCCACATTGATACAGTTGGGCTCACACACACACACACACACACACACACACACACACACTTCCTTGAGACATTGAGCAGCATGTTGTTGATGAATGATCAGTGAAATGACCATAGCAGCAGCATGTGAATAATACAGTTAAAGTGCCTAAGTGGAATGATAAATAATCTATAACCTACAAAAAGAGTAATGATTAGAATAAGGTGCAATAGTGTTCCAGATTCATATCAGCAGTTCAGCATTCTGACAGCTTGTGGCAGAAAGCTGTTAATCAGTCTGGTGGTTCTGCCTTTTATGCTCCTGTTTGCCTGTCTGCATCTTACTGTTATCCTGTGCATGTCTTGTTGTGTGGCTGCTGCCATTTTGCTTTGCTCATCTGTGCCACTCAGTAAATCCTACTCTGTCATGATGTTGTATTACCTAACGCTGTTTGTCTGCTACTGCCTGATCTTTTATGTAGTGGTTGCTGTTACATGCAAAGCTTGTTTGTCTTTGCTACTTGTTACCCATGTTCTGTTGTTGTTTTGCCTGATACGGCTTGTCTACTGTCTGCTGGTTGTGTGCCTGTCTGTATTTTTTTTAATGTATGCTTGTCATGAATGCCAGTGCTGTAACTTTAATTTTTGATATTTCTTTTGACTCCCTTTCTTCAACAGGCTTTGCCTTTTGCCAGGCTGCCATTGTAAATAAGATTTTTTTCTTTGACTTGCCTGGTTAAATAAAAAACAAAATAAAATAAGTAAAGGGCTGCACGGTGGTGTAGTGGTTAGCGCTGTCGCCTCACAGCAAGAGGGTCGCAGGTTCGATTCCAGCTTGCGGCTCTTCTGTGTGGAGTTTGCATGTTCTCCTCGTGTAAGCGTGGGTTCTCTCCGGGTACTCCGGCTTCCTCCCACCGTCCAAAGACATGCTGTTTAGGTTAATTGATGACTCTAAATTGCCCGTAGGTGTGAATGTGAGTGTGAATGGTTGTCTGTCTATATGTTGTCTCTCTCTATGTGCCCTGCGATGGACTGGCGACCTGTCCAGGGTGTACCCTGCCTTCGCCCTATGCCAGCTGGGATCGGCTCCAGCCCCCCGCGACCCCTAACGGGATAAGCGGTTGACGATGGATGGATGGAAAATAAGTAAAACACTGTTTGCAAATGATTCCTTGGGTTTTCTAGTTTCATAGGTTGTTCACTCCAGCTCTGAAACTGAACCTGCTACAGCCTTTGAAAGACAGCTGGTTGGGATGTGAGCATAATTTGAGACACCTGTCTATCCTTTGCTCCGATCTGTGTGGATATGACATTTTAATAGTGCTGCACTGCAGCTGTAGAATAAATACAGGTGAGACACAGTAACTTTTATGAGCTAAATTTAGCTTATTATTCGCGTTATGTGCTGTGCCAGAGTTTCAGAGCGTGCCTCAAAAAATTTTCCACGATGTGCATATTGAGGCTCGTATTGTTTTAGACAAATGATGTCAGGGTTGTGAGGCCTGTGTCTAGAGGCCATTGGACTGTTATTTATTTATTTTTTGTTAAGAATTAAGATCTTGCATTCAACTTGTTTAGTTATTTCATTATTAGTTCTGTAATTGCCTAGGGCAGGGGTTGGGAACCTACGGCTCGCGAGCCAGATTTGGCTCTTTTGATGGTTGCGTCTGGCTCGCATCTAGGCGACGCTCACTGTTTACTGTTTCAGTGGGAAAGTGGCAAACATACATGTCGTTGTGTCTATCTATCTATCAATCGATCAAAAATAGCGGTCGATGTGCGCATGCGCAAAAGGGTCCTTCGCAGCTCAGGTAGTGACAACGGCTCGTTTCAATCGAGTTGTCAACTAGCTAATTGCAGAAACTCTTTTGAGAAAATGGCTAAAAGAAAAAAAGACGAGTATCGTACTTTTCAGCAGCAATGGACAGAAGAATTTGCCTTTGTGGAGAGAGCAGGTTCTGCAATGTGTCTAATATGCAATGATATTTAGTTTTTAGTTTTAAACATATTGTATGGCTCTCACGGAATAACATTTAAAAATATGTGGTGTTCATGGCTCTCTCAGCCAAAATGGTTCCCGACCCCTGGCCTAGAGGATTTTGGTTTCTTGAATTTGGGTTTTTTGTTATATTCACTCATTCTAGTGTTTCCTGTTTTAATTTGATTCATTCACTCCTCTTGTGTCTTGTCTGGTTTTACTCCCTACCTGTGTTCAGTCACCCTGCTCTCCTGGTGTATTTAGTCTGTGTGGTAGTCCTGCAGGAAAAACACACGTCAAGAATAACTAGATTCAGCATTGGAGGCGGGCTCTTGTTCAGTCCTCTGAAAGTTGCTCAGTGGGCATGAAGCCAAAATGGCTCGACTTCTGAATGGAAAAGTCCCCGGATCTTCCAGTGATCTTCCGCATCCATTGGGCCCATAGAGCAGGCACAGTAGCATCCACTTAGTCATGGTCATGGTCACAGCAGTCACACTCAAGCCCCCAGGAAGAGCGCCAGTTGTTGATCCCAACACAGTCACAGTGGCCAACAGTGATACCGCAACTTCTGTCTCCATCACATGACACTTGTAGGCCCAAAAAGACTTTTTCTCATAGACTTACATTGAGAAAGAGGTGTCTGTAACTCGGCAGATAATTTTTTTTAGTTAAACCAGCTCCCCACTATGAACACTCTAATAGTCCTTATTTACAGTAATTCATTAGGTCCTGAAAGTTGTAAAACACTAATAGCTGAATCCAGAGTTATTTCCTTCCTCTGTTTATGTCTACGTAGACCCAGATGACAGCACAAGCTGTGCCGTTAGAACCATGTGACCGAGTCATGTGACAGAATGGACACTATTGTGCATATCGGACATGCACACTAGGGTCCAGTAAGATCCGGAAGACTCCGGAAGATTTGGGTACTTTTCCAGACCCAGAGGTCGACTCATTGACTTTATGTGCCACTGAGCAGGTTTCACTGGAATGAACAGAGCCAACACTGTATCCAGTTCTCTTAATACATCTGCCATCATGGCTTGCTAACTCTGTATCCCAGACCTCACTCAAGCCTCAGTCTGGGTCTTATTCACATGAACGGAAGAAGGGAGATGAATCTGGATTCGGCTATTAGTGTATTTTAGTTTAGGACCTAATGATGTGATATGTTCATATTGGTTGTTAAGTTGATTCACCTCTGAGTTAGAGATGTCTCTTTTCCAATGTAAGTCTATGGGGAAAAGTCTTTTTGGGCACAATGATATCACGTGATGGACACAGAAGTTGTAGAACCACTGTTTGGCCATGATGAAAATTGGCATCAACAGCCGGCGCTCTTCATGGGGGCTTGGTAAGGGCAGCACAACCGACACATCAGCTTGGTCATTAGTGGTTCTGGTTTCCTGATGTAATTCCTAACATTACTCGACCCAAAACCAACCTGCAGAGTGGATGTGTAATTAGCAGATTAACTTCTAACACTTGTTTGGATGTGCAGAGCCGTGCACTGTTATATCCACATACACACTGACACATAAAAGAAAAGCGTGCTCTCCATCACTGTTGTAGATTTATCCAGCTTGCTATCATCTGAGACAAACTGGCTGTTTTTATCAAATCAAACCACAATCAAGCTTCATTACCCATAATGAATCTATGAGAGCATAAACCACAATAGAGCTATTAAAGAAGGGCAAGCAAGTGAATCAGTTCATGCCAGCTGTCTTGTTTATTCCTGTTTTCTTGTCACAAAGGCTGTCATAATATAATTGTGGAGCATTCCAGTACTTTCAAAAGTGATGAAACATGAAATCTTTTTCAGACTGAATTGTTTTTTTTAAACACAAAAAGATTTTGTTCTTGCTCAGAAAATCCTGAGCCAATGTCACATGCCAAATTTGTCACCATGCAAAGACATTTTTGTATTTGATTCATTTGATTTAAAATATATTGTTTGTAACTACTAGTAACTGTTTTGATATATTTAAGAATGATATAGTAACAATTCAAGGTTCTTCAGAAGTTTTTTGATATTAACAGAAAAATATTGGTAACAGTCCACTGCTCCCTGCCCAATGGCTGTTGCTCCTGACCATTTAAGTGTAATATTCAATAGAAAATGCCCCAGAGTCACTGGACCTCATGATAGTCTCGTTATGTCTGAGTGACAGCTGGGAGCGGTACAACCCATTGCTTTGGAAATCCAGTGGGCTGTCGGACACCTACAGTATATGGAGAGAGAGAGAGAGAGAGAGAGAGAGAGAGAGAGATGTTGCTCTGTACCACATATATTGCCATCTGTCAAATCCCCCAGTTTGGGGGATTTTCATGTCTTGACTGTATTCATACAACATACATTAAATTTGAAATTATACCACCCTTCACCATATTCAGAAGCTTAAAATGGAAGTTAAACAGCCCACCAAGTTGACTGTGGTGTGTCAAATGGACACATAACTATTAACTATAACAATTATATCACAAATGTAAGCATTTAAAAGAAAAAAGAAGCTATGTTTCATCTTCTGCAGCTGGACTCAGTGTCTATCAGAGGGCTCTTTCAGTGCCAATAGCTAGCTCTGCAGAATTGCAGAACTGCCATTTCAGCATCAGTTTATGAAATGAACTGTTTTGTATCTGGTTTTAACATAGTAAAACTCATCTTTACATCCAGGAACAATGCAATAGTGACCCCTCGTTTGGTTTCTACTGTTCCACGTCTCCTGTGTCTCTGTCTTTCACAGTCTCTACAATTGTATCTGTGTCACTCAGCCAAGCTGACCATTCTCGGCTCACTGCAACATGGCGGCACTCTTGTTGAAACAAAGCTTCATTTTTCTTTTAAATGCTGACATTTGTCATGTTTGTTATATAATTGTTCATTAGAGTAGAAATCCCTTTAGTTAAGCAGATTAACTTGGTTGACCGGTTCACTTCCACTTTAAACCCAAACTGCTTTTTCAGTTTATAAACTGTTGCCATTTTTGAGGCAATAGCTATTTTTAAATGAGCAATGAGAAAATCATTAAATGGGACCTCCATTGCTGAAAATGAAGCCAGTGCAACAAAGTGCATCTCCTCAAATGGCAATTTGAGGCTGGCACCACAAGTGAGTCAGTCTCCATAGATCCTCATGTTAAAATGTCCAGCTTTACAGCAGAAATAAACATGTTTACAGCCTGGCGCAAAAAGCTTTGAGTGACAAGTTGGGTGCCATCTCAGGTCACTCGCCGCTAGATGTCTCCTCTGCTTCGTCACCTGGGCCGACCTAGCTCCACCGACAATCCACCTCTTTTGCCATTTTTGGATCAGCTGTTGCCCAGATGGCAGCAAAGCTATGGGTGCTATCACAGAGACTACAGCCATATTTTTGAATATTAAATAAAAATGTCATTCATGCACATGTTTAAGGCAAAACGTGACATTGACATGCTGTCCTCTGGTGGACAGATGGGTCTATAACACACTTTGGCATGATACCGCATTGGACAGACACAGTTACAACTATCTGGTGAAAATCAGCAGTGAAGTTTGCTAAGAACTTTACCATAACAACTTTAAAGGGTGGTCACTGTTTTGTTTACAGCATGTTCCACTGATCCAAACTGGCTAAAAATCAAGTAATGCAACAGCAACACTGTGATTAATGAGATCAATTCTAATGAAGTGTACATTACTCTGTGAAGAACCAGGGTATTTTACCTCTTCAAATTTCTTGGCCTTGTACTGCTCCGCCCCTTTCAGGAAGTTCAGCAGTATGATGTCACACAACACTGTGCCCTACATGATAATAATAATAATAATAATAAGAAGAAGAAGATCTACCTTTATTAGTCCCACAGTGGGGAAATTCAATTTACACTCTGTTTAACTCATACATGGTACATGCAGACCTGAAACACACATACATGCATTAATGGAGAGGTGTCAGAGTGATGGGGGCTGCTCCTGACAAGCGCCCCGAGCAGTTGGGGGTTTGGTGCCTTGCTCAGGGGCACCTCGGCAGTGCCCAAGAGGTAAACTGGCACCTCTCCAGCTACCAGTTCACACTCAGTTTTTGGTCCATGTCGGGACTTGAACCGGTGACCCTCCGGTTCCCAAGCCAACTCCCTACAGACTGAGCTACTGCCACCCCCAAATAACAATAATAATGATAATAACCTTTATTTATAAAGCACTCAACAAAGCAAGAGTAGAGATGAAACTTCAGCCAAATAGTAACCCCAAATTTTTTTCATGTTTAAAACTCAGCATAGTTCACAGTTAAGCTTAAATGAGATGGGAGGACAACAAAGGTCAAATTGTACTTGAGATAATACTTAAAATCAGCAGTAAAAGGGAAATGTTTGGCTCCAAACATCAGTTCTGAGAAAAAAAAAAACACTACAAAATGACTGATGTATAATGAGCTTTTACATTAGTTGTTTCAATGAAACTCACCACTCCCACTGATGTGAAGGCTGCCACCATGTTGATGAGTGTAGGGATCATGTTGAACTTCCCTGCCTACAAAGGAAGAATAGTAATTTATTTCAGTGGGTGTCAGTCTTCTGGGTGTCACAAGCACTTCATACATGTGATTGTGATTAACGAAGTGGCCAATGGGGAAAAGAGTTTCCAATTCAAAGACCCCAGGCTTTACATTAAAATGTTGATGACTCCTGATAATCAAATTTCAGTGATCATAACTACTTTGTCTGACCTGAAATTATGTTAAAGACAATAACTCATTCTGTGTTCCACATGCCAAACAGTATGGCCACATTGCTATCAAAACAGAATTTAGATGTATTGTATAAATTATTCTGCTATTCAGCTCTTGTAATGCTAAACATTTTGAGCGCTATCAGCCAATTGAATGGTCAATATCAGTGGTTATCACTACCACTCTAATGCTTCAGATGGGCAAAACTGCACCTTCCATGTTGTGAAAGTGAAACTAAATGTAACATGTGTGCTTGTATTTGAAGCAGGTGGCTTAAACAAAGCATTTAGAAAAACCAAGATGTTTAAAAAGATGTAGCATGCAAGTACGAGAAATAAAAAAATGTATGCATTATAATTTACACAACTGGTGCCATAAAATATATTTGTACTTTATGAAGAAGCTTCTATGTTGAGCTACATACAGGTCCACATCTCTTTGTCATTATTCATAATAGATAGTGTTTTGCAAGTATACACAAATTGACACACACAAAGATGTATACTCACATTTCCATTGACCAGAACATCAAACCTAATAGCATAGGCTTTGACCAGAGTACGGTAATCCGTCCCATTCTCCATTTTATAGTATTTGGCAAATCTGCACAAACAGACAAATCATACCATTTTTATATTAAAGAAAACACTTTAAAGCTTATGGAACAGTGCACATCTTAGACACATTTTTTGGTGTAATACAAAGAAACAACCATAAATCATATGTAACACTTGAACTGATAAAAGTACTTTGCAAAGGGTCAAGAGAGCAAATAACCACAATGAGATGAACTCGAACAGCCTGATCCCGAATCCCATTTTGTCTAAATCACTTGTCATGGGTGTGTTGTGGTCACTGCACATGCTCTGCAAGCATTTGCCATAGCGACCACACACCTGTGTGAGTTGTTCTTTTTTGTGTGCTGAGCATGTGTGTTTTTTTCTTTCTTTCAATTCTGACCTGCCCCCTTACCACATTATTAGTTTTTATTTAAATGTACTTGAAAATGTACTTATTAAGACTGGCAGTTGTTAATTAAGATTTAAGAGGAATTAATTTATTAAGAAATCTCTCAGTTACATGCAGATTCAGTTAATTTGATTTATTTTGTGGGGTTGGAAAAAACACCCCAGATCCCAACCCCAACATTAGGAGAGAAAGTTGAGAATAAAACAAAGATCAATGAAGAGATAAAACCTTTATTGATAGGCTATCTCCTGATCCAGAAGAGACCCTGTCTGGATTTGAAAAACACAACAAATGTTGATGTACAGTAGAGGCCCCTGTGGTAGTCTCTGGTAATCATGCTCAGAATTCGGCCACAAGATGGTAGTGGTGATGATGATAGGTCAGAGGTGGAGGCTGATGATGGCACAGATGCTCTCTGAGTTGCCTAATGATATTTCATCCTGTCCACCATACATTCTGCCTTTACATTTTCCCCCATTGTATCAGGATGAAGTGGGCCTGAAAACAGATTTAGCTGTTTACAGTCACTATAGAGTCCAATTACAGTTCTTGTTCATAACACGTGAAATTTGATGGATTCCTTTCATGAATTTATAAAAGCATAAAAGTCTTTAATGTCAGTCACCCCACCTGTGTACAGTATACTAATGACTAGAGAGCTAAAGAAGAGCGTCTTCTCTGAAACATCTGTGTGGCAAAAGTCAAATTGGAGTGCTGTCCTAATTTTTCCTTTTGTTGTCATCTAGATTCAGCAACCAGTCTTCAAGGCCTAATCATAAACACTTTGTATCTTAACATATCACTCCATCTGTGTAGCTGAATACCTGAAATTGTAGCCCGGTGAGACTTCATTCTTCTGTGACATGGCATCCAGGCGGGTGAATGAGTATGAAGGGTTACACTGGTCATCTGACTTGTCCAGATCACAATTCCAGCCAATCTTTATTCCAATCACTCCTCCCTAGCAGAATTTTCAAAATAAGAGAGGCACATGAATGAATTAATATTTGTGCTCAGTCCTGTCTACTAGGAATTACATTTATATACAACTAATTTGCACTAGCTAATATGTTTCAAAGGTGTTTTGTACTGCCTGTGTTATATGTTATATGATATGGGTATGGTGACTGATATCACCAAGTTGAACTGGGTCTGTTCTGTTTCAGTCTGAGTCAGTTGGTGTTAACAGCTGGTAAATATAATGATATGTGACAGAGTTAGACATAACATATTCTATTTACTCTCATTATGACAAAGATTTGTGTGTGTACTTTTACTTTTTGGGGTATTTTTTAAAAATCATTACTTTTTTACCTATGCACACAAATGCTTGATCCCAGTTACATTAATAACACTGTTTACAGAACTTTAGAGGGAATGAATGGGAAATGCTGTGTCATTGTAATGATCAGCATAAAGAGACCAGAAAATAACCTGCCTTGTCTTACAATTATCTTACAAAGACATGACTTCAAAATGTCTTTTGACTCTACCTTGTCTGCCAGTTTAGTGAAGTTCTGCTTTGCGTAGCGGACCACGTCTCCCACTCTGAAGATAGGGCAGTAGGTGTTGTTCTCCTTGTCAAATTTACATTTTTTGATGTAGTCATCTGTGATGGTAGGGAGGAAGTTCCCTCTGTACACATACAGCCATATCATATCAACATATCAGACTTAAGTGTTGTTGTTGTTGTTGTCATCCTCATCATCATCATCATCATCATCATATATTTAAAATCAGAATTGCCATACTTGGTATAGTTGAAGATTGGAAAGCGGATGCTATTCTTAATAAAAATGGTGAAATTCTCTACTTCCATCATTGGCGTACTGAAATTGAGGTGAAGGGAGAAACACAGAAGAAACAGGGATAAAGACAGGCATACAAACAGCATTGAGTTTAAATATATTATTTCAAACAAAGCCAGCACAAATTTGAGTATTATGGAATGGCACACACTTCCATAGGCAATAGGATGTTGAAATAGGCAGTGGATGGGATCATTCAGTCCAATGACATAATTCTGCATAATAGTTATACATGTGCTTCTGAGAACTGCTGAACTGCACACATAGTTTGTATTTTCAGAGCAGTAGGCATTTGGAACAATGGCAGTTTGTTTTCAAAATATAATATACTATATAAAATATACAATACATAGTATATAATGTAGGACAAATGGGCTTTCAGTCCAATGAGACATCTTTCTTACGTTTTGATGGTGTCGATCTCAGCAGGACACCATCCTTTTATCTCACACATCTTGATGGTGGAATTGAAAGGAACACATTTCCCTGTCAAAATTCCTGAGCAGGAAAAGAAAAGCTTTTATGCAAACTGCAAAACCAAAAAATAAATGTTAGACTCAGAAATAGATTCCTCTTCTAACAGAGTAATTCAACAGCTTAATAATAATGATAATAATAATAATAATAATAATAATAATAATAATAATAATAATAATAACAATGTAATCAAATATGTTCAAATGTGTTAGCAAATATGATGAAAGAAGAAAAAGAATCAGAAAGAAGGTCTCACCATAACTTCCAGGCTTGTTGAGGTGCCTTGTGCAGTTACTGTCCTGGGTGCAAATGTACTTTTTCTCACTCTGGGTAACACAAATTGCACACACACATTATTATTTTTACATTGACAATGGATCAAATGACTATGTGTAATGTGAAAGGGTTTGCTCATATGATGAACCCACATAGAATCATCACTCTACTCTGCAGTTCCCCTCAGATCTAGGGAGATTTTAACATCTTTAAGATGATGGCTTTGGTTTTAGGGCCACAACTTCACTGTTTTGGTTCAGTCTCAGCTCTTTTGTCAGCGTGATTTCCAGCAGCAGTAGACTGCTGTTTTCAGTGAGGTACTGTATAATAAACCCAGTATACATAATAATCCCAATATACCCAACATGCTCAGCACCAAACAGCACAGCAAACAGACAAAGTTAGAGACTAGCTGGTGACCATAGTGGAGCATTAAGCTGCGAAAGAAACATATTTTTCTCAGAAGTTGTGTGGAGACCAAAAACAGAACTAAAAGAGAGTGGCCAACAGAAAATCACTCACACTGAATGCCAATGTTGCTCATTTAGAGAGGCGAGGTCCATATATGACATCTTTGAGATCTCAGTATGGTATTGCTCTGTTATGTGCATTAAAGCTTCAGTAGCCAACAATATTTTGGTATCACTGGGTAAAAACTCCATAATAACATTTCATACATTACAATATTACATACAGTATAGTAATTCAAGTGATCTGAGAGAGAAGTAGACTTCTGCACCTCATCATGGCTTTGTTTTCAGGATTTAGAAAATCTAACCCGTGACAGGAGACTTTGACCAATCACAGGTCATTTCAGAGAAAGTGTTCCTATTGGCTGTTTTCCAGCTGGTGGGTGGTGCTTGGTATTTCCTCAACAGATCTCAATATGCCATAAGGTGGTCACAAACTTACTCATTTTACAGCTAAACAGTAACTACAAGATGTTTCCGAAAACGCTTGAGGAGAGAAATAGTCATTACAAACAAAAATATTGATTCATATTTGATCAGTGCTGCCTAGACTCCAGATCAGTTGTGAGTGGTTGCTCCCTCCAGTCTGTGAAATCTTGCAGATGCCGTTCGGAGCACCGGAGGACAATGAGACACAAGCTTTCTTTTTTCAGATGATCTGTCTCGCCCACTGCTTTAGTGTGCCTCTTATAGAGCACTATACACAGGTCTGTTGAGACTGCGTGAAGAGTATGCTGTAAAGTACACTGAGTATATTGAGATGTGGTTGGACAAAACTCTGGAAAACATTGGACAAAGAATAAGCTTTATTGGTGACACCAAGGTCCTGCAGATTGTTGGCAGCATGGCCTAATGTTTTCTAAAGTACCATAATTTGTATGGTGCTCATCGAGGATAGTGGTACACAAGATAATAACATCATATTCAGTTACATTAGTTTACTATTGGTGAGTGTTGAGTCCATATTACACAGTTTTGAGGTAAATTAGATGTTAATTATTACAAATGTACATTATCTTCATGATTAAATCCGTGTGTTAACAATAATGGCAGACTAGTAGCACAGTTAGCAATAGTGAGCAAGAATATGTACAGTGGAATGGAATGGAAAGAATGCAAAACTGATCAGAATTAGCCTCCTAATTTTCTTCAGAATACACTTTAATGCTGTAGACTAGTTGTAATGATGGTAGTATTGATAATTGTGAGGCACTAATAATAACTGTGCAGGAATGCCTCCTAAAACTAGGAAATGAGTTAGCATTTTGCACTTTTTACTTTTGCCGATTGCATTTACACTTCAAAAATAATAAAAGTGGTCTTCATTTGTGAAATTTATCTTGCTGAACAAAACATGTAAGTATCATAAATGTTTTCCACAGAGCTCATTTTCTGCAATGATACAAAACCCAGTGGAAAAATCCCATTGGCTTTTTGTTGAAGGAGCCATTGTGATGCTAATTTCCTGATTGGCCTACAGAAATATGTCATTCATGCAGCACTCTATGGACATAGTATTGCAGTAACTGTAGTTATAGCAACTAACCTCAGGACAGTATCCTTGGACTTGGTTCTCTGTAGTGATCAGTTTGGTAATGATGCAGAAGACTGAAGCTCCCTGTGAAAAACATATAGCACATCACTGTATACTACTGTCAATTATCTATCTATGCATCCATCTATCCGTCAGTAGGCCTACCTGTGTAGGAGTTACGTAGTCTGCAACATCCATGACCTTGTCATTGTAGATTCCAAAACCTTTGACCTTAGTCATCACCGAGGATTCAATAGCTGTGTCTCTCACCTGGTAGGCCTTCTCATTGACAAACACCCACCTGACACACACACACACAAACACACACAACTGTTACATTGAGCTAAAACTGAAAGTTTAGGCATGTGCAGTTTGTGACGGGGTCAGTGCTGATTGGGATTTTTATGCATGTTTTAATAACATTTTGCTGCATGTTTTACTTAATTTATTGTGTTTTAAAGTTACTGTGTTGGTTTTAAACAAGTTTTACTGTATCGTGTTTTTATTATGTAGTGTAGTGTAGTGTAGTGTTTTGTAGTGTTGTTTTTTTGACCCCTAAATGCAACAGACACAGACCTAGCCTCGGGCAGCAATCAGCAAATGAGCAACAGATGATGTGGCATGCAGGAAGGTGACACAAGAAAAGCAGAAGCGCTCGGCAGAGAGTAGAGGATAGAGCGGCAATGTGCAGCCAGCTTAGACTACAGTGACCTGCCTGTACCGCCTTTAAACTAGTATCTAGGGCAGGGGTTGGGAACCTATGGCTCGCGAGCCAGATGTGGCTCTTTTTGATGGCTGCGTCATCTAGGCGACGGTCACTGTTTACCGTGTCCATGGCGACTAGAAAGCCAGTTCGCTATGAGGCAGCGATCAGAGGAAGTCCGGCCTATATACGGCTTATATACGCGTCTGCTTTGTTTACCGCTTCAACATCACGTTGATAAGAACACTGGCCACCACAGGACTCGCTTGCTCGTCATTGTTTACTTCCTTGAGTTCTGTCGCACTCTATATGCGCGTTCTCAGCGCGATGCTGTCTGCACGATACGCAGCAGTGAAAAGGAGGTGACGCAGCTCGCCAGAGGCGGGGGAGAGACCTACTAGTGATGGGAATTCCGGCTCTTTTTGGAGAACCGGCTCTTTCAGCTCGGCTCACTAAAAAGAGCCGGCTCTTTCGGCTCCCAAACGGCTCCCAAACGGCTCTTCAGGTTATTTTGTTGCTTTAATCAATTTATTATCAACAACAATATAAAATTATGCACAAAATGAATTACTGATGTAATTGTTATGTTAGCTGCATTGTCGGTAACAGCATCCCACTCTTTTGCCTCTTTGAGCAGCTCTTCTGCTCAGTTCTCAGAAGTGTGTTTGTCGCTGAACTCAAAAACCATCCAGAAGACAGAACACCATTTTATAATTTTCAATAAAGTGACACGTAACTGAACAGAAGGATGCTGCTGTGGCTTTTTTAACCCTCTCTTGCAGTGGATGCACGTTCTCTGTCATATAGGCATGGGATGATTTTTGTTTTCCTGCTTGGAATTTCATAAATTGGATTCAGTGCATGAATAAACTTCCTGAATCCTTTATCATCCACAGCTGAAAATGGATGGAAATCAAGTGCAATCATTTTTGCCAGTTCTTCATCAACTGAGTTATGTCTTTCTGGGGTCACAGACTTCTGCACAAACTGTCTCATAGAGCTCTGGGTTGGTTTTGGTAGTTGTGGTGGTGAACAGCATGATGCTGTAGATCCTGCAGCAGCAGCAACAACAGTTGCAGTAGACACACTGGCACCTTCATTATCACACTAAACTGACTGTTTTATCTTCCCATTGCTCTGATTGGTGGACTGTTCTCAGGTTGTTTGCCTGTGCAGGTTGTTTGTGGCTCTATATGATATTCTTGCAGACTCTACACTCTGCCTTTGTATTGGCAATAAAATTGAAATGGTCCTGGAGTCACTCATTTTCTTTACTGTAGGGAGTTGGCTTGGGAACCGGAGGGTCCCCGGTTCAAGTCCCGACATGGACCAAAAACTGAGTGTGAACTGGTAGCTGGAGAGGTGCCAGTTTACCTCTTGGGCACTACCGAGGTGCCCCTGAGCAAGGCACCAAACCCCCAACTGCTCGGGGCGCTTGTCAGGAGCAGCCCCATCACTCTGACACCTTTCCATTAATGCATGTATGTGTGTTTCAGGTCTACATGTACCATGTATGAGTTTAACAGAGTGTAAATTGAATTTCCCCATTGTGGGACTAATAAAGGTAGATCTTCTTTACCTTCCTAATGTGTCCATATTGTCTCTTCTTGTTGTCCCCGTCTCTCTCTCTCTCTCTCTCTCCCTCCTTCTCGCTCTCTCTCGCTCTCTCTCTCTCTCTCTATTCGTGCGCTACTTCTGCTGCTAGTGTAACTCTCGCCCCTCCCCCCTCTGCTCAGCGCAAACACAAGGCTCAAACACATATTGACCAATTACGTGCGGCGCGAGGAAAAAAAAGTGAGAGAGAGAGAAAAAAAAAAAACACGGCTCCCAATGAGGAGCCGGCTCCCGTCGTTCACTTCAAAGAGCCGACTCTAAGAGCCGTTTCGTTCGCGACCGACCCATCACTAAGACCTACTGGTTCTGCTCACTGGGAAAGGGGACAAATGCCGATTGATAGCGGGTCCATCTGCGTTCAAAAACAGTGTCAAACCACTAATTTCAGTGGGAAAGTGGCAAACATACATGTCGTTGTGTCTATCACTTAATCACGTAGGCAACGCAGATGAGGCAGAGACACTTTGCTCAAGTTGGGTTGCCGTATTTTGCCGTCCAAAGTAGCAGTCGATGTGCGCATGCGCAAAAGAGTCCTTCGCAGCTCAGGCAGTGACAACGGCTCGAGTTGTCAACTAGCTAATTGCAGAAAATCTTTTGAGAAAATGGCTAAAAGAAAAAAAAAAGACGAGGAGTATCTGTAACGTCCCACAGGACTTAGAGTCTGTTTATTGTGTGTTTTATGTTGCATGCTTTTATTTTGGTGCACATCCTGTTTTATTTTGACATGTTTAACCTCTCCTCTCGTTGCAGTTCACTTCACTCCCTGCCCTGCATGCTTCCCGCCTTCACCTTTGAGCACCTCCTTCTGACCTAGTTACCTGCACCAGTCACCTGTGTCCGATCGTCGCCCCCGCCCTTAATCATGTCCACCTGTCCATAGTTAGTCACTTCCCTCACCAGTACTCAAGCAGCGTCTCCCTTTCCTTCTGTGCCAGATCGTCTTGTTATCCCCCGTGTTACAGCGTTCCAGCATTCTAACTAGTATTGATTCCTCGTGCCTGACACTCTGCTCATTTTTTGACTCTGCCTTTGCCTGCCACTTTGGATTTGTTCGCCAGTGAAGTAAGCCTGCCTGTGTACCGAATGTTTTTCTGTAATAAAGACCCAGCATTGTTTCATCCTAACCTGCTGTCTGTGATCTTGCATTTGAGTCCAAACCTGTCTGCCATTGCAACCGTCACAGTATCGTACTTTTCAGCAGCAATGGACAGAGGAATTTGCCTTTGTGGAGAGAGCAGGTTCTGCAGTGTGTCTAATATGCAATGATATTTAGTTTTAAACATATTGTATGGCTCTCACGGAATTACATTTAAAAATATGTGGTGTTCATGGCTTTCTCAGCCAAAAAGGTTCCCGACCCCTGATCTAGCGGTTGTGTCAAGGAGATGTGTTACAAGGGCCAACTTCCGCTTTGATTGGGCCATGCCCACATGTTGAAGTAAAAATGGGTGGTATTGAAATGACAGAACTGTGAGACACCAGCTCACAAACCACCTTAATTCAACACTGTGTTTGGTGAACATTTCCCTGAGTATACTGTTAAAGAGGTCCCCTCAATGATTACGCTTAAAGCTGCCAATGGTCTCCGTATCCCCACCTGGGCTATGTCACAGTGGACTTTGAGATTGAGGGACACACACTTGATCAACAAGGGGTGTTTGTTGTGGAAGATGAGTCCTCTTCTACCCCCTTTATTATAGACATGAATGTCATAAAAGCTTGTTGGGATCCTGTTTTTCAAAACACAGATGGGCCAGTGTCTTTCTCTCTAGGTGGCATTGTCTGTCTTTTTAACTATTTTTAATTTGTTCTTAATTTCTGTTTGTGTTATTAGTTTTTTAAAGGGTCAATCTGAAGGTTCAAATTCACTTCAGGCCACACAACAAGTACAATAGGGCAAAGCTTACAGAAACATTAAAACATTGTTTTGACCAAAAAAAAAAAAAAAAGGTATTGTGTATTACTTCTCTCAGACCTCATGCTAAGATGCAGTAGAGCCTGTTCATGTATCACTCACTGATACTAGGCTATAAGCTAAAGCTGCTGTCCCACTGCTCACTGTCCTGACCTGAAAAGAAAAGGTCAAAATAAGTATCACTTAGTGAGCATATTAGTTAGAACTTTGGTGGGTTTAAATATTTTTGTTAGTATGCTGATGTTCAATTTTGTGTGGCAGCCACCAGCTGACTTCTTATTACTGGACTACACGCCATCAGGCAAAGGTTTGCCTCATGTCTATCTGATAGAGTTGTAGCTAAATTTAAGGAAGTGATCCCATCGGCATTTAATTCAATGCCATGTCTCAATATTCCACAACAATTCTACAATTTCATTTAGCTTTTGTCCAAAGCAACAGCATATCTAAGAGTTTATACAACACAGGCACAAGGATCTCGATAGGAGGGAACATGAGTAAGTGCCTAAAACGGCTTCAAGTTCAATTGGACACAAGTGCCGACAGGCAGTGCACAGAGGCAATGCATAGGGTGTATAGAAGTAGATTTTTTTCGTTGTTGCCAATAGCCTGTACTGGAAGTTGTTTTGAATGCTTGACAGGTAAGGTCTAACCTTCCTGATGTTGTACAGGGCAAATCGACACAACTGAGCAATTAAGGCCACATGAAACGTGAAAAAGCTGGTCATCAATTATGACCCATATTCCGGGCAGAATTTGTGGATATGATTTCGGTTGGTCCAAGCTGAATATTGATCTGTGGTTGTATAGAGGGACTGGCTGGGATGACAAGGAGCTCAGTCTTAGATAGGCTGAGCTGAACGTGGCATTCTTTCATGCATTTAGAGATACTGGTAAGTCATGAAATCTGTGGTGAGACTGTAGCTTCATCTGATGGGAATAATAGGAAGAGCTGGATATTGTCTGGATATAGCAGTGGTATGAAAATCCATGGGAGCGGATCATTGAACCGAGTGAGGTGAGGTATATAGAGAAGAGACGGGGACTGAGCACTGGCTCTTGAGGCACCCCTGACGATAAGCAGTGCGATTTGGACACTTCTCCCTCGAAGATCTCCCTGAGAGGTAGGGCATGAACCAGTGGAGGTACCAAGCTTAGAGAGTGTGTAGAGGAGGATTTGGTGGTTCACTGTGTCCAAGACAGCTGATGTAGCAGCAATAACGCTGAAGACAGACCAGTAGCTCTTGCCAAATGCAGGTATTCTGTTACAGTAGCAGTAGTGCAGTCTCGATAGAGTGGCACCACTGAAAGTCAGACTGATTTGAGTCAAACAGATTGTTCTTGGACAGGAATTCACTCAAGTATTTTGACAGGAAGAGTAGAAGTGAAACTAGTCTATAGTTTAGTTAATTTTAGTCCCACAAAATGAATCATCTTGTAGATAGTGCTACAGGCTCACTGCAAATAGCACTTGATTCTGTTGCTCCTATGAAAAAGAAGTTAATAAAACAAAGGAAAAACAGCTTCATAGTATAACTCAGACTTGAATAAAAGCAAAAAACATATAGGAAGGCTCTCTGTGATGCCAGAGCAGCCTATTACTCATCATTAATATAGAAAAATAATAACAATACCAAGTTTATTTTCTGTGCTGTAGCCAGGCTAACAGAGCCACAGCTCTACTGAACCATGGATTCCTACAACCCTCTGTTGTAATGACTTTATGAGCTTCTTTGATGATAAAATCCTAACTAGTGACAACATTAATTATTTCCTGGTCTCAACTGGTTCCAATTTATCTTCAAACACAGGAACCTTAGAAACAATTGTAAAACTTGATATATATTTAGACTGCTTTTCTTCCCTTGACCTCCACAAATTGACTTCAATGATTTCTTCATTTAAGCTAAGTCCTAGCTAGTCCCAACTAGGCTGCATAAAGAAGTTTTACCCTTATCCCTGGAACAGACTGCACACGTGAGGAGCCCATGGCGGCTGCGTTACCTCCCAGCTGCATGATTCACGTGTCTGTTGCATGTTAGCTGCGTTTCTGCAGTGTTTTTGCTGCTGCTGCTCTTTCTGCACAGATTTGACTTTCATAATGACCATTTCATGTCATTATAAGTGTCATTTACATTTATTTTAGACAGAGAAAAGTCAAGAAATGTGTGCTCAGTTGTAAACAAAAGTAATAATCCACAATTAAAATCCTGTTCTATATTCATTCATGGAGCCCTGCAAGTCATTGCAAGTTCTACAACACTGTCCTGCACATATTTCAGAATAAAAGCCTTGTGTTAGCAAATGAAGGAGTTCTGCCCACAGAAAAGAAACGCTTAAGGGGTTTTATTTTTAAATGAAAGCAGGAAGTGTTGACTCGACTTTATTTCATGTCCGTGACATTTTCTACAGATATCTAGTCATCGAAAGTGTAGTTATGTTGCTGATATGATGTCAATATACAGTCAAATGATCACTTCCACTGTATGTTGCTGCCGTGAAACGAGCGTGGCTCACGTCAAAAATAGGAGGCCTCGAATCTCTAGAAGAGACACAGCTGAGACACACGTCAGATGCATGTCTCACGCGGGCGGTGTGGAAGCGCTAACCCCTTAACATGGATGCCGAAATGAAACAACAGGTAACACAGCCGCCACATGCTCCTCACACATGCAGTCTATTTTAGGGCTTAGTTACGTCTTTACTAGATAACCTGTCTATACTAACAGATTGATCCAGAGGTTTTAGCCCACTATAGACCTATATTTAACCTTCCCTGTCTCTCTAAGATCCCTGAGAAAGCAGTCACCAAACAGTTGTGTCATTTTCTACATAACAATAATTTATTTGAAGATTATCAGTCAGGATTTAGAGCATCAAAGCACAGAGACAGCATTAGTGAAAATTACAGATGTCTTTCTAATTTCATCAGACAAAGGACTTGCCTTTGTACTGGTCTTGTTAGAGCTTACTGTTGCTCTCAACATCATTGACCATCACATCCTATTACAGAGACAGGAACATTTAATTGGCATTAAAGGAAGTGCACTTAGCTGGTTTAAGTTCTATTTTTCAACTCAATCCCAATTTCTACATGTTATTAATGATTCCTCTATGTACGCCAAATTAGTCACAGAGTTCCACAAGTTTCTGTGCTTTGACCAGTTCTATTCACCTAATATAGTATATTCTTCCTTTAGGCAATGTTATTAGAAAACACTCCATAAACATTCATTGTTATGTAGATGATACCAAATTATATCCAACGATCAAGCCAGACAAAACCAGCTAGTTAACGAAACTTCAATCATGCCTTTAGGACATAAAAACACAAATGACCTGCACCATCCTGATGTTAAACTCAGATAAGACTGAAGTTATTGTACTTGGCCCTGAATGTCTCCAGATCAAATTATTTAATGATATAGTTACTCGAGATGGCATTGCCCTGGTCTCCAGCTCCACTGTAAAAAATCTGGGAGTGATCTTTGATCAGGATAGGACCTTTAACTCTCACATAATACAAATCTCAAGGACTGCCTTTTTTCACCTACGTAACATTGCAAAAATCAGGTACATTCTGTCTCAAAACAATGCAGAAAAATAAATCCATACATTTGTTACTTCAATACTCCAATAAGTCTCTTCAGACTCTCCAATTAATCCAGAATGCTGCAGCACATGTTCTAATAACTAGAAAAAGAGATCATACTGTATTTCCTCTATTTTAGCTTCTCTGCACTGGCTTCCTGTAAATCCAGAATATAATTCAAAATAACCCTCCTCACATACAAAGCCCTAAATGGTTAGGGCCCATCATATCTTAAAGAGCTCATAATACCCTATTACCCCACTGGTTACTAAAGGCTCCAAAAGTAGAATACGAGCCTGAGTCTTCAGCTATCAAGCTCCATGATCTGTTTTTAAACCCACCTAATTATTTTTCTTGACTGTCTATCTTTTCCTAAACCTAACTCATTAGTTTTGTTGCTTAAGTCTATCGTTTCCTAAACCTAACTCCGTAGTTTTTTTGCTGAAATCAATCTTTTCCTAAACCTAACTTTTGTTGGCTAAACTAACAAAACTAACAGTCTTTGTTTTAACCAAAACCTAACCTATTTTTAAAAGACTAAAACAGAAATTGACACATGTATCACATGTGTCATCAACATCGTGTTCAATATTAATATTAATGTTTAAGAAATACATAATTTTGTAAGTGGCAGCTGTTTTTTTTGTTCAGTTACACCAAATTAAATACAGGGAATCCTAAAATACAACAGAATGAATGTAAATACTCACCCAATGAAGTAAGTGATGATGAGGAGTTGGACGACACGGTTGATGATGCCGATGGTCCAGCTCTTCACTACCACGGACTTAGTGGTTTCATAGGTGAAGAAGTCTTTTATACAAGACCACATCTTAGCAGCTGTTTGTATATTCTCTCTATGTGGTATGACTTAAAGGAATATAAAGCAATTTCTAATGAAAAGTCCACTATGTATGGTTTATGGATGTAAAGGTTGAAACTGCTCTGAATGAAGCAGCTGTTAGAGTGTGTGTGTGCCTACAACAATTATACACCTACAGCATATTTTGGTCCCCAGATGTGGCTGACATCTTCGTTAGTATTTTGTGTTGAAAAAAAAAAAAAAAAGAAATCAATATTTCAGGTCCAATATTGAGAGCAATATTCAGATATCCAAAAGCTGTATGTCTTCTTCTTCATGGAAACTAGTCTTCAGTTAATGCTCTCTTCCAGTATCTTCATGGTGACTAACTGGTCAACAAGTAAACAGCTTTCTCTCTCTTTTGTCTTCCCCCACTGCCAGTCTCCCTCTCGCTCTCGTTTATCTCTGTCTCTGTTTTCCCTCCATTTGATTATTAAACCACTCCTCAAAGTCCCCCTCCCTCTTTCTGTGCAGTGCACCGTGGAATCATGGTCAAGAGTTTTGTGTGCAGCATTCTGGGTTCACAGTCAAGGGATAAAAATGACTAGTGTGAATAAAATTGGTCTTTGAATTTATTTTCATTTTATTTCAAACTGTTAGCTGGATATATCGTTCCATTGCTAGGTATTGACACATAACTTTAAATTGAAATGATCCAATATTCCATTGGCATCATTTCATGATTTCAGAATACTGCCTTACACAACTAGTTTAGTATAAAGATCTATGATATATATGAAATATTTATATGATTCAAAATACATATCCAAATTCATATCCATGGACCACAGTGAGTGGAGCAAACCTCATTTAGTTTAAAAGGCTGCTATCAGCCCCATGTATCAGTCTCCACATCCGAATACACATCACAAACCATATTCAGGAGATAACGTTTCACACTAATGCAATCACAGCTGTCTTCAGTCTAATGCCACCTAGACTCTCTCGAATACCTCCATTAAACAGTAGTCACTTATGAGGAGTTGATAATGGACTGCCATTGGATGATAACCAGGAAGTGATAAATTATTGTTATTGGTTTTTTTTTTTTGGGGGGGGGGGGGGGGGGTTAACAGATAAGAAAAAGAGAGAAAGAGCAGTTCATTTTTATGCCAGTTGTGAGGATGTTATGCTCACATCCTCCCTCCTATTACATTAACGTTCACCTTCGACCCCCATGGGTGGAGTTGAAGAGCCTCAGTGCATGGTGGAGGAGCAACCCCCACAGTCTGTCTGTGGAGCAGGACAGTGACAGCTTCCTGTCATTGAAGCTGCTCCTCTGCCTGGAGATGGTGCTGTGCAGTGGATGTAGAGGATTGTCCATGATTGACAAGAGGATGGATAGATGGATGGTTCAGAAAACACAGGACTTTCACCAGGAAACCAGGATTCATGTCCTGTAGTGATACTATATGTCAACCTTAAAGTTACGTTAAAATAAGTGTTTGTTTAGTTTCTCAAATTTATGCAGGAATTTCCTACAAAACAATGTAAAAACTGAGAAAAATATTCCCTCTCAACCATCACATCTGCTCCACTTAGAAATGTGTCTGTATCTACAGAGACCTTGCAGCCCTCTGCCTGGATTTTCTGTTTTTGCTGTGTTTTGGACCCTTCTGGGTGTCTGCAAAGAGCCATTTCAGCCCCATCTGGGGATGTAACCCCCAACCAATAGCAGCACACAGGGTGAGCAGCCCATTCAGGTTGTCAAATACTGCCGCTTTGTCACGCCCCTCTGTGTCTGGTACCGAGGGGCCCCCTTTAGTTCTCAGATACCAAGCAGGCGTTTGATGGATGTAAACAGGTTTGTTACATTGCTGTGATTTTTATTTGCTTCAGTTTTTTCCGTGTTCCCCTCTCTCTCCTCTGCTGTGTGCTGCTATCGGTGACCAAGTCACACACACTGAAGCTGAGAGGACATCCTGCCCTTTGGCTGCATTTATTCAAAATCCAGCAATATGGCACCTTCATGGAGTTTGTCCAGCGGTGTGTGTGTGTGTTTATTTGTGCTTTAAAACGTAACCCCCATGAAACTGAAAATAATGTATTATATCTTTGATTCACTGCTTTGCTCTCAGGAAGGGCCATGTTTGAATGTGGTGTGTTTGCACATACCAACTGACATAGGACTTAATTTATATCATCTGTGTAATGTAGCCTATTCACTATGTAACAAACATGCTTATTTTGACCCAAACCATGATCTTTTCCTAAATCCAACCAAGTAGTTTTGTTGTCTAAACCTAACCAAGTTCTTTCCTATGAACAAGGAAGTTTAGACAAGAAGTTTATTTTGAAAGTGTATGCATGTAATGAGTGAAAATTGACGTGCAAAACTGACACATGCAAAAGGGATGATAGAGGGATATGTTGAGTCATAGTGTAGTGTGTAGGGCCACTGTCCAATCAGCTATATTTGATGAGTTTTGTTTTATAAAAGGATAGATGGAGAGTAGAACTAACAAAGCCACCTCATTTATGTTATGATGACTCACGCTGAAGAATGTACTTTCCTCACCTGCGCGTGCACACACATGCAATAGTCTGTTGCACTGCAGCTAAAGATCATTCCATACAAGGCCACACTGAAAAAATATTATAATTTTTATGAATATGGTTGATTTCGTCATTCTAAGTTTCAAGCCCCCTATAGCACCCTACTGTAGGATGGTTTAAATGTTGACAAGAATAGATTTGTGAGGAAGATGGTGAGAGCTGGAACTCTTTTGACAAAAACTAGACTACTTCTGCTCCTCCTCATGGCTCTGTATTCAGGATTTTAAAAATCTAGCCTGATGGGAGATTTTGACTAATCACAGGTAATTTCAGAGGGAGAGTGTTCCTATTGGCTGTGCTACAGCTGGTGCCTGGTATTTCCTTAACTGTTCTGAACATGGCTGTGAGGACACAAACCTTATCATGTTACAGTTAAAAAGTTGCTACAAGATGTTTCTGACAACACTTTAGGAGTGAAATTGACAGCTAGCTCTCATAGATGGCAGCTGGACGGCAGACTGTGAAGTCTTGCAGATGCCAGTAGGAGCACCGGAGGACACCTGAGGACAACAGAGAACATGATTTTTTTTCAGATTACCTGTCTCATGCAAGACTGTCAGGATATAGTGACCATTTATAAAAATAACTCATATTTGGTCCATTCCTACCCACTGCAGCTTTAACCTTTATTGTGAGCTTAGCTTAGCACAAAAAATAGAAATGGGGAAACAGCTGGCTTGGCTTTGTCTAAACGTTAAAAAAATCCACCTCTCAGCACCTCTACTTAAAAGTGAACTAATAAATACGGGTTTTGTTTTGTTTTTTTGTTTAGGATCTACCATTTTTGCAAAATTACTCTTTCAAATTTTTTACCTAATGTTGAAAACCAGAGATAACCGTTATCTTTGGAATGTTTCATGCACCTTTTATTGCATACAAAATAACATATGTTTCAATGACAGTGGCACATAATGATGATGGCTTATGCTATCTCAGCATTATTGATTTTCTTGTCGCTGTTGCATTTAAGATGGAGAACTCATTACTAAATCATACTGCAGATCATGATATGTCAGTGCTAGTCTGTCATAAGCATTCACAAAGAGAAAGTGGCATGTCTCTCTGTCAGATAACACACACACACACACACACGCCCACACACAGACACACACACACACACACCTTAGATTAGATTATACAGTAAGTGAGCTACAGTATCTGGATGGAGGGAAAAGGGAGACGTAGAGAGGGAAATACAATGGAAGACGCCTGCAGATCTCTTCCAAATGATTTGTATTGATTTTTATATTTATGACCAGTGAGAGAGAAAGAGAGTGAGAGAAGCTGCTGTTGTCTTCTGCCTTCCTGTCACATCATCATCATCATTAGGTTCACTTCCACCATCACCACCATCATTATCATTATAAAGATTGCGTCCATCCATATGAAAGAAGTGTTAGCCACAGAGATCATGCCTGTACACTATTATGTGGACCCTCCGGTCACTTTGTGGAGGCTAATGGGAAACCAAATAAAGACTTAAGTACAGTAAAATGTCTTCTTTTCACTGTCTGATGGGTTGAAGTGATGAAGAGCTCAGTCATCACTGTTGAGTTCAGCTCTCGATAGATAAGTAAAACAATCAAGATTATTACTCAACTGCTGTTATTTATCTTATTTACTGAAACATTAAACATTGTTATAGAACAAAAGCAGATGGATGATTTTTAGTTGGAGGAAGGCAGAGCCGCCGTCTCATATATACCAGCTGGAGAAGGTGATCCACACCTCAAATTTGAGCACCTTTAAAACATTATCCAATGCTCTTTTAAAGGGTTCCACAAAGTCTGGCAACCATTTTTATTTTCATTTTGATTACATATTTCCCTCTTCTACTATAGTCCAATCATGAACCCTAACCCTCTCCATTTTTATAATATTATCATTCATTTATTGTACTTACATTTATTGTGTTTTTCTTCTGATCCACTTAATTTTTATTATTAATTTAGTTAGTTATTTATCCCCCTGTGAGCATGATAGTTTTGTCTGTGCATATGTGTGATAAAATGTGAAGTTATGTAAGCATATACTGGTATGCTAGATATCCAGTGTAGTACGACATCCAAGTATTTTTAGCATACTTAAGATTTTGAGTTTGTTTCCTTACTGTATGTTATTTCGAATACAGCCTCTATCTATAGTTATAGGAAGATTGAGATGCTATGTGAACCTCTGGGATAATACAGTTTTTCTCAGTCGCTTTGGCTCATTTTCCCAAATAGTCTTACCATTCTCTCAGCTGTATGTGAAATTGTCACAACGGTTGATAGAACATTACAAGTCTATTAGATGATTACAAAAGGTTGTAATTCACCCAAAACACTTCATTCTTGCTTAAAAAACAGTGATTGTCTCAGTAAATTGGCTATTGTCACAAAAATGAAACGTTTTGTCAAGGTGTGATCTGTACTGGTCAACCATGGCCATGGCCAAGTGGATATGTTTCTTATATACAAGTGTAGGTCTACACATTTGAGTGTCTACAGTAGATGTAAAAATGTATTATAATTATAAAGTCATTTGCAATTTCCCACAAAATGGCTTCTGTGCCAACAGCAAAAAAAACAAAAACAAATTGTACCCCCTCACAGCAGTACAATGTCATAGATATTTATGAAATATAGCACAATAATACAGATTTTGGATAATTTAACATGTGATGGCTCCAACGATGAAAGAATGTTGAGGGATTGTGAAGAGGATGACAATTTCACAGAGAATCAATTCATCAGTTTTGGTCAACACGCCATATGCAAGTGGTTATTGTGCAATTTGTGCACATTTGCACAAAGAAAGAAAAATCTGCTCAGGGGCACCTCAGCAGTGCCCAAGAGATAAACTGGCACCTCTCCAGCAACCAGTTGGTCTTGGTCCATGGGGGTCTTGAACCCACGATGTCCACATCCTAACCCAAGTCCTTACAGACTGAGCTACTGCCGCCCCCTCACAAATACCACAAGTGCAGTTTGCATTGGTTCAAGGGGCTCACTGATCTTCCTGGAAATTAATCTTATATTTTTGAAAATAACACATAATAACTGGTAATTTATTGTAATGGTGATTAATATCATCCTTGTCTTCTTATTGGCAGAATAAGAAACCAACAAGATAAGATAGTTTACTTGCAACATCTGACACGATCTGCACTCACTGAATCCATTAAATATGCACTTCCTGTTACACTATATAAAAAACACATACCATCAGCTAAGCAGTCAGGATCAGCCTGTAGATGTAACCACTTTAAAGATGGGTGAGTAGTACTTGCTATCCTCCGGCGTTTGTGTTTCTTAAACAGAAAACACAGGTTTTATACTGTGATTTGTACTGAAAATGACACCACCAACAGTAGCCTAAATAAACTTTCAGGTGATCTCCATCCAGCCGCCTGTAACCTTATTTAGGTGTTTGTAGTGAAAGTAGGAGGTGCCATATAGATAACTCCTCATTTCATCTAAACTAATCAACCTTTCCTCGTCCATTGCAGCTCTCTCATTGAGAGCAACAGGAACAGGGCGTCTGACAAAAGCTCAGCTCAAAATGTTGCTCCTGTGCAGCGCTAACAGCCAGTGAGGACATTCCAGCAGAAAATAATGCAATCAAACTGATTTTGTCACTGACGCTTGCTTGTGTTGCATTTTGTTTGGAGGGTGTAATATGTAGGCTACACACATTCCAATACATTAGACCTCTCTGAGCTGTACACAAGACATTCCATCTAGATTTTTTTGTGAACCCCAACCATTAAGTTCAAATAGCCCCTTTAAATAATAATAATAATAATAATAATAATAATAATAATAATAATAATAATAGTGGGCCACCGTGCAGTGGTTAGCGCTGTCGCCTCACAGCAAGAGGGTCGCAGGTTCGATTCCAGCTTGCGGCTCTTCTGTGTGGAGTTTGCATGTTCTCCCCGTGTAAGCGTGGGTTCTCTCCGGGTACTCCGGTTTCCTCCCACCATCCAAAGATATGCTGTTTATTAAACTGTTAATTGATCACTCTAAATTGCCTGTAGGTGTGGATGTGAGTGTGAATGGTTGTCTGTCTATATGTTGTCTGTCTCTATGTGCCCTGTGATGGACTGGCGACCTGTCCAGGGTGTACCCTGCCTTCGCCCAATGCGGGCTGGGATCAGCTACAGCCCCCCCCGCGACCCCTAACGGGATAAGCGGTTGACGATGAATGAATGAATATAGTAAATTATTAGTTTTATAATTTTCCTTCTTTGAATACTAATTTCAAAAACAAAGTAAATTTAGTCCTCTGAAGAGAGGGAGTGGGGGCAGGCCAGAAAATAAAGATCAAATTTAAAATGACATATATTTTTAAATACCATAAAATTAAGAAGTCAAGTTGGCATGGCCTGGTGATATCAGATTGGTATAATAATATACTAAATGTAATTTTTGGTATTCATACAAACATAGATGAATACTTCTGAACTCACCTACTACAAACAATGAAACAACATTCAAAAATGTTCGTAAAATAATGTCATTCCTTTTGTCCAGCTGTTCTTCTGTGGTCTAGTGAGTGGATTACATACTGAGTCCTCTGAAAGTAAGGCACCACCACTTTCTACCTGGTCCTATAGTCCACCCTTTTCATCCGGTCCTGTAGTCCTCCATCCTTTTAACCCAGCCCTGTAATCCCCCATCCTTTTAACCCAGCCCTGTAGTCCCCCATCCTTCTCATCTGGTGAACAATGTTGTGAACAAACTAGTTGTCCAGAGATTTGAGCTTAATGTTTTGAGAAAAGAATCTCATTTAAGAATTGACTTTGGAACAGTTAAAATAGGCCTGTTTGGACAGTACGGTATGAGGAGCTCAGTTATACTTATTCAGAGCTTTGTATGTGATTAAAAGCTCTGTAGAGGCCAACAAAGTAATGACGCCAAAATTGGTGTGATGTGACAGCATCATTTGTTTTAGACAGTGGTTTAGCTGCAGAGTTCTGAACAATAGTGAGCTGCTCCCTTGTTCCATCGCTCCAAGTACACAAAGAATTAAAGTAATTGAGACAGGATGATATCAGAGCATGTATACTGTTACTAAAAAACAGAAGTGATCTAATTTTAGAGATATTCCTCAGCTGATAAAAGCACAAAAGCACGACTGGACTACTTTCTCTCCATATTGCTCCAGACTGTAGACCTAATACCCATAAGTATCGGCAGGCGGCAGCAAAGGAGCCCACTAGTCTCGCGTCTACTCCACAGACAGCACAGACAGAAGAAGTCGTCATTGTTTTGGTCGACTAGTTTGCTGCAGACTGAACGAAGAGAAAACATTTCGAACAGAACGATACCGTCCATCTGTTGGAGCTTTTTCTGTTTGAAGGTACGATGTAAGTTCAGTCGACTGAGAGACAACCTTAGACAACCTCTGCACACGTTGAAACACGTCTATTTTACTTCTTATGATGACTCATCTTTTTGTTACTTACAGCTTTAATGAATAACTAATGTTTCGTTCGACGTACTGTGGCTGATATCTGTTTTGAATCGGCAGAGTCTTCTGAAATGTAATGTGTGACGATGATGTTAAATGGTTAATGTTTTCGTTATCGTTCCACTCTGCACCTCCCTCCAACCAAATTACTAGAGGATGTTTTGGAGGACGAAAGGAGTGGCAGCTCGAGATGTTCACAAACCATTAGTTCATATTGAAATAACCTTTTTAAGTATGTGCCGAATTTAAGATTAAATTGCCATGAGTCGTAAACATTATAATATGTCATCCCACCGGCATATATATTAGCCAAGAAGCGTATTGTAATCACAATTAGCCCGTTTTTTAAGTTGATTTGGTTGTGCCTCAGAGGGTAGAGCAGGTCGGCCACCAATCGGAAGGTTGTGGGTTCGATCCCCAGCTGCAAGTCCAGTTACCATTCACAGCCTTTGCCCAGTTTATGGGAATGATTCCAAGCAAATGATAACTAATCACTTACTTACTGTTCAATAATTAGTTATTATTAAAACTTACTATTTGACAAGTTAAAAACTGCTACGTAAATTTAAATCAAAAGGTTTACCGTGTGTCAGAAACTACTGATACGCCTCTTAATGTGAAACTGATTTAGTTTCATTTGAATAAAGGTGAATGATTCAGGGTAGTCTCCCATACACAAATAGGTGATAACAAGATTTAGGTTGGTTTACCTTATAGGAATTTTAAACGCGGTTAAATCCAGGATTTGGGGGAGGTAACCTGCTCTCAATGGAGCTGTAAGTAGGCTGCTACTTAGAATTTGGAGGAAAACAATACTAAATATACATTGTAATCTCTACAAACCTCATTTTTTGTGCATCAACCTGAATGCTGATGACTATTACCAGAGAAGAGAAGGATGGTAAGGTAATCACAACCCTGAGCCGTAGTTTTGGAATATACTTACACACACACACACACATACACACACACACACATATATATATACACACACACACATATACATATACATATCCTATCATATAAAGGTGTGAGGAAATTTGGACTTGTTGCACAGGTTGCATCCTATCACAGACCACACTGGAATTCACTGAGCTCCTGAGAGGGACCCATTCTTTCACAAATAATTGTAGAAACGGTATGCATGCCTTGGTGCTTGATATTATACACATGTGGCCATGGTAGTGATTAGAACACCTGATTTCAATTATTTGGATGGGGGAGTGAATACTTTTGGCAATATAGTGTAGATTTTCTCAATGAAAATTGTTAACATCCTTTCAGAATAAAAGTGTTTGATTTGAAAAAAATCCCCAAACTATAAACAATAATGTAATGTAGTGTTCCTGTGTGTATTTTCTAGATCAGTCACCATGACAACCAAGCATGGATTGATAACTGATTCATTCAAGGTGGTGAAGAAAGCTAGGAGGGTGAAGAAACAAGAGAAGAGGCCTCCTCCTCCTCCGCCACAGAAAGGTAAAGAGCAGCACAGTGTTTGTATATTGAGGTCCTGTTTTGGCTAAGATAAGATGAACCTTTATTAATCCCCGGAGGGAAATTCAGGAAAGTAAGTTCCCTGACTGGGAATCGAACGCAGGCCACGGCAGTGAGAGCGCCAAATCCTAACCACTAGACCACCAGGGAAAGGCTAGCTACTGTATGTCCTGTGTTGTAGGGCTGGGCAATATGGAGAATATCAAATGTAGCAATATTTTTGACCAAATACCTTGATGTCGATATTGCAGTGATTTTGTACAGTTTAGCAGTGCTGCTTTCACAAAATATTTACACGATGAGATTTTTGATAAATAATTGTCAGTAATGTGGATATAATGGCTAAATGGGTAAAGGCATGTAGAAGCCAATAATGTAATAACAGCCGATAACGTAATAACAGCCGATAACGTAATAAATTTGCCCTATTTGAAATGTAATAGGCCAATAACGTAATAACTGGCCAATAACGTAATAAAAGTCCTGAAACGATAACGTAATAACTTTTGGCCAATAACGTAATAATTTATTACGTTATTGGCTGCTTATTACGTTATTGGCCTGATAAAAGAAAAGACTTTGCAAATGTAATAACTGAGCCAATAATATAATATGTCATTTGATATAAATATTTTATTGAACTTATAATTGGATATAACTGTGAAAATAAATACTCTCTCAGTCTCTTCCTCAGTCTGTGCCTACAACACTTATGTTTATAAACACAGACAATTTATATATTGCATGTAAACCTTTAATATGAAAACTATGCCTCTTTGAGGATGACATATTCTCAAATGAAATGACCACACATGTTGGCCAAGAAAAATGTAAGCTTTATTAAACAATTAAATTGGAAAGAATCAGGAAAGAATTAAGGATATCCTGTCTTCTCCTTAAATAACTGGAATGTCGAAATTTGCTGGTTTCAGTTTTTAACTTCTTTCAAGACCCTGAACTGTAAATTAAAACATATAGCATGAGTTTCAAAATAACTTTGTACAATTGTCACTTTTTTAAAGAACTAAACATTCATCATAAAAAAAACAATTAAATTTAAATTATTTGCTAACCTGAAAAAAAAACAAACAAAGAAAAAACACCAACTAAAAAAGGTCAGTTCTTCTTCCAGTAGATGTCCTTAATTTTTTACTGGCCAAAGGCCACATGACTTAACACAATCCAGGCTTTCATCCATCTACTGTCCTTGCTAAACAGCTCTTCAAGACGTGTGCTGATACCACTGCCACGTCCAGCAGCCTTGTAGAGTTTCATAACGCTTATTGAACAGTTGTTATTTTTCTCAAGTTCCAAATTCTCAGCAAGCCTCTCTCTGATGTGAATATGAGGATGAAATGGTGCAGCAAGGTTGCGGAACAAGACTGAGACACGATTGAACGTTCCTAACATGGACATGTCTTGATTGAGAGAACAGGCAATGATCATTGACAGGACTTCTGTGGGTAGATATGGAGGTTCATTGACTGACATGGTGAGGGATGCTGGCAAAGTGTTGGCCGTAGATTGAACTTCAACATCAAACATAGGGACAGGTTCACTGTCAGTGATACATGTAGGGCAGGGTTCAGTGTCAGACAGTGGGCCATCTTCAACATCAGACACAGGGCCGGATACAGTGTCAGACAGTAGGCCATCTTCAACATCAGACACAGGGCCGGATTCAGTGTTAGACAGTGGGCCATCTTCAACATCAGACACAGGGCTGGGTTCAGTGTCAGATAGATGGCCAGGTTGGGAGTTATTTCCAAGAGACACTCGATTCATCTCAGCCTCCTGAATGGCCTGAATATAAGGAAATATTGGTCCCTCTAAGCTAACATAATGTTCCCCGTGTCCTTCAGCAAAATGGCCAAGAACCAAGACAGGCAAACTTTCACAAAAACAACCAGTTGGTGAGATAACAGAGGCTGCCTCTGAACCAAGAGTTGAGAGAATAAGAAACTGAACACTGAATATCTGTGATGCTCTTTGAACAGTGAGGTGGTCACCATATGTGCCATCTAGTGCCATCCTCTGTAAGTAATCTGCCCATGTCCCCTCGACATACTCTGAAAGGGGTGTCCCATCGATTCCATACGGATGAAGTGTTAAATCTGCCACAATATCTTTGCGCAATAGTGATGCAGAGCGGAAAATTCCAATAGTGTTCAATTGGTCAGCAATAGCAGCAAATTGGCAACTGCCATCTGGCATCGGGTCAAAGTGAATCTTCAGGTTTGATGATTCAAAATACTTCAATCTGTCCTCATGTGTATAAGGAATTCGAAGGTGCATCTGTTGAACTATTTTCGGCTGAGACTTTGGGCGCTGCTTTTCTTCTCGTCTTGTTACACTGGTGACATTGGACACTGAAAACCACTTTTGTGTTGCAGTGGGGCTATTTGGCATATGGAACTGAACCTTATATTTGTGCAACTTTAGGTTTCTTTTCACAACTAAACCTGGAGTTACAAAATGTTTTTTTGAAACTCTGTGATTACCACTCTTCACTCTGACCAACACATTGTCATTTACCCTATATACAGAGGGTTTATGACTTCTCGATAAAGTTGTTCGCTGTGCGCAGTGCTGTGTTGCCTTTTTTGCCCTTCTCCTAATCTTTATTCGCTTATCTTCAAACAAAAGCCTATGCTTTTGGGTGGGCAGTGTATGATGTTGTGATAGACATTGCTCTTCAGGAAATTCAGCTGGGGAACAGGTTAACCTGTTGGACAATCTGTGACTTTTTCTTCCATAGTACACCTGAAAAGGAGACATCCAGCTCAAAACCTCCTTTGGATCTTCATTCATTATCCTGGCATATGTTGGTAAATGTTGGACCCAGTTGATTCCTCCTTGTTGATAGTTGACTAAGTCGTACATCATCTTTTTCCTGAGTACACGGTGGCTTCTCTCCACTTTACCCTGGCTCTGGGGATGATATGGCGAGCTCTGAATTATTTTTACCTGAAGGGATTCCATGAGTTTTTTTTACTGCTCCTTTGAATTCCTTTCCTTGATCATGCTGTATAACCTTCGGTGGACCATGCTCAGTGTAAATGTCCTCAAGATGTCTGGCAATCTCAGTGCTGTGTTTACTCTTCAGTGGTCTTAGCCAGGTGTATCTGCTAAATACATCTATTATCGTCAGGATGTACCGATACGTAGCTCTAGCATGCTTGACTCTCCATTTACCCATGTCAAGCAGGTCTATCTGGTGACGAACTTGAACTGCTTTGGCTTTAATGGATTTTGGAATGGGTTTGTTTTCAAAGGTAGCCTTATGCAGTTGGTAGCGTCTTGATCTGTCCAATGAGTCTTGAATACTAGCTCGACTGATGCCAGAGTATTCTTCCCGAAGTTGTATGTTCAGTTTTCTTGCACCAGAACCTTTGGTTTCATCAAGAGCCTTGTTCACAACTGCAACGATAGTTGACTTCCTAGCTACCAGTTTTCCGTTGTATGTAATTGTCTGGCCATCCTCACCGAGGGCATAATGTTGCCTATTCCGCCACAGTCGAATAAGTGCAGCACGCTGGATCCTTGTTCTCTCTGCTACAGGAATATTGAATTCCCCCTTGAGTGCACTGAGAATCACATCATAAGTGTCATCTGACATTTGTCTCTGTCCATGGCCTGCACATCCCCAGATGATACAGGAGAGGACAAAGATTGTTTGCAGTATTTTCATCTTTGCAGATCTGTGAAATACATACAATTGTGTTAAAGATTAAGGTGTGCCATACTTTTCTTTAAACTGTAAACTCTGAATATTAAATGGTGTAATGTATATGTACAACAGCAGGCAAGAGCTCCAAAGATTCAGTTCAAGGGCAATACAAAGTTATCACACACTTTTCATTTAATTAGAACTCCGCTGGTGCGCCGGCGCTCCCACACGACATCGTCGGTACTTTGTAGAATATCTGAGGATCCACACAACGAAACTAATAGTAGTAGTGAGAACAATTTTCCCCATTAAGTGAGTTGCGTGGTTTCAGAGATATTCTACAAAGTACAGACGCTGTTGCATGGGAGCGCCAGCGTACCAGCAGAGTTCTAAAAGGTTAATAGGCCCTAATATCAGCAAACTGACAGAGTTAATTATGCTAATAGCTAGCCAACAGTTAGCTAGCTGTAGTCAGTTAACTTTGAATACACTCTCAATAATGTTATATCCTCTTGCACTAACTATGTAAGATAGTTTGTGTGGTACATTCAAGAATTTTAACAAAATCAACTGTTCATCAAAGAAAATTCATCACTGCTTACCTCTCACCATGTGTGCTGGATCGGAAGCAAGGAAATGTGGACAACTGAAGAAAGTTAATCACACCATTGCCATCTAGTGGTCAATTATGGGAAATCAAAAATCCTTAAGAGTGAAATTTGTTTTACTGTCTTCAAGAGTGAGTTACATGTCATACATATTTCATATCTTGCCATTGTCTATGTTTGCAAACAAACGCAAGTGACAGATTTTATCACAGATATATATTATTACTTTATTGGCTCACTTATTACATTTGCAAAGGTTTTTTCTTTTATCAGGCCAATAACGTAATAAGCAGCCAATAACGTAATAAATTATTACGTTATTGGCCAAAAGTTATTACGTTATCGTTTCAGGCATATAATAGAACAGTCTGGTAAGTTCAGAAAATTGCATCACTTTACTGTAATACAACCTTTAAAATGAAGGAAAAGGAAAAGACAACACGTGCCATATCATGATATCCAAAATCTAAAATATATTTTTCATATTTCCTCATATTTAAATTTGTGGCACATTCAGTTCCAGGTAGCTTTTAAAAGGTCTTTTTCTGCTGATACATGCTGAATATATATGTGCCCTGTAAAATGCAGTGTCACAGTATATTAAAATGTGATGTCCATAAAAATGTGATAAATAATAGTATTATAAATAAAGCAATGTTTACTTACTTTGGAATTCACTAAAAATTCACTAAACACTTGTGGTTATTGGTGTTTTTTTTCTTTTGGTTGTAAAAAAAATTAAAGTGGAAGTGTCAACCAAGTTAAGCAGGTCCACTAAAGGGATTTCCACTGTAATGAACAATTTTGTATACAACAAACATGACAAATGTCAGCAAGAAAAAAAAAAAGAAGCTTTGTTTTATCTTTCCTGCAAAGAGCACCACCATGTTGCAGTACTGAAGCCTGTGATATAATGAGAATGATTGACTTGGCTGAGTTACACAGATAAGATAAGATAAGATGAACCTTTATTAATCCCCGGAGGGAAATTCGGGATACAGTCTGTGAAAGACAGAGCCTGAGGAGACACGTGACAGAAAAAAACAAAAGATGGGACACTACTGTACCTGGATGTAAAGATCAGTTTTACAATAATAAAACCAAGAACAAAACAGTCCATTTCATAAACTGAAGCTGAAACGGAGCTCAGTAACTCACTGCAGTGCTGGCTAGTGGCACTGAAAGAGTCCCCCAAGTCCAGCTGCAGCTGACTGTCTCCCAATCTCTTTTCCTCTCCCCTCTCTGATCATCTGGTTCTGTCTCCCCATCTCCTGTCTCTCCTATCTCTGATCACCTAGCTCTGTCTCCCCATCTCCTTTCCTCTCCCCTCTCTCCTGCTCTGCTGTCTCATTCAAACAGTTGTTTACATAACTTGCCAGTAGCATCTGCTAACTATCTAGCTAGCTACCAGCTCCATATTAGCATACCAAAACTACCGTCACAAAGAAAAACTTATCTCTGAAGCAACCACTAGAGACATTATCTGTTACCTGTGTTCTCCTTCAACTAACTAACTCAATCATTCAGTTATACCCCAAAGCTGACAGACACCATGGTACGACGACTGGTACCACTCACACTGCCCCGGAGCTGCTACTGGCAGCAGCCCACTGAGTCAAACCCTGTGTGTTTCGGCTTGGGAGTGTAACTGAGTTAGTTCATTATTCAGTAAGTGACATCCTGCCACCATACAGTACAGACCAAAAGTTTGGACACACCTTCTCATTCTTCACATTTCTTTTCATGACTATTGACATTGTAGATTCACACTGAAGGCATCAAAACTATGAATTAACACATGTGGAAATATGTACTTAACAAAAAAGTGTAAAACAACTGAAAATACGCTTTATATTCTTGTTTCTTCAAAGTAGCCACCTTTTGCTCTGATTACTGCTTTCCACACTCTGCATTCTCTTGATGAGCTTCAAGAGGTAGTCACCTGAAATGGTTTTCACTTCACAGGTGTGTCCTGTCAGGTTTAATAAGGGGGATTTCTTGCCTTATAAATGGGGTTGGGACCATCAGTTGTGTTGTGCAGAAGTCAGGTGGATACACAGCTGATAGTCCTACTGAATAGACTGTTGTATTATGGCAAGAAAAAAGCAGCTAAGTAAAGAAAAATGAGTGGCCATCATTACTTTAAGAAATGAAAGTCAGTCAGTCCGAAAAATTGGGAAAACTTTGAAAGTGTCCCCAAGTGCAGTCGCAAAAACCATCAAGCGCTACAAAGAAACTGGCTCACATGAGCACCACCTCAGAAAAGGAAGACCAAGAGTCACCTCTGCTGCAGAGGATAAGTTCACCCGAGTCACCAGCCTCAGAAATCGCAGGTTAACAGCAGCTCAGATTAGAGACCAGGTCAATGCCACACAGAGTTCTAGCAGCAGACACATCTCTAGAACTGTTAAGAGGAGACTGTGTGAATCAGGCCTTCATGGTAGAACAGCTGCTAGGAAACCACTGCTAAGGACAGGCAACAAGCAGAAGAGACTTGTTTGGGCTAAAGAACACAAGGAATGGACATTAGACCAGTGGAAATATGTGCTTTGGTCTGATGAGTCCAAATTTGAGATCTTTGGTTCCAACCACCGTGTCTTTGTGCGCCGCAGAAAAGGTGAACGGATGGACTCTACATGCCTGGTTCCCACCGTGAAGCATGGAGGAGGATGTGTGATGGTGTGGTGGTGCTTTGCTGGTGACACTGTTGGGGATTTATTCAAAACTGAAGGCATACTGAACCAGCATGGCTACCACAGCATCTTGCAGCGGCATGCTATTTCATCCGGTTTGCGTTTAGTTGGACCATTATTTATTTTTCAACAGGACAATGACCCCAAACACACCTCCAGGCTGTGTAAGGGCTATTTGACCAAGAAGGAGAGTGATGGGGTGCTGGACCAGATGACCTGGCCTCCACAATCACCATACCTGAACCCAATCGAGATGGTTTGGGGTGAGCTGGACCGCAGAATGAAGGCAAAAGGGCCAACAAGTGCTAAGCATCTCTGGGAACTCCTTCAAGACTGTTGGAGGACCATTTCAGGTGACTACCTCTTGAAGCTCATCAAGAGAATGCCAAGAGTGTGCGAAGCAGTAATCAGAGCAAAAGGTGGCTACTTTAAACAAACTAGGAACTTTTGGTCTGTTCTGTATATGAAACAAGTTGGCATGCAAACACAATCTGCTGCCGCTATGGAAGCAACTAGATCAACACAGATGACATTAACATTAGATACAACCCGACCAAAAACGCCTTGGCACAACTCTCTGTGGTCCGTATACAGTAGGATTCTAGAGGCAGCAAGTATTTGAGACCCGCCCACTGTGGTGTTAAACCATGAGAATAAATGCTGACACCAAAAAAAAAAAAAAAAAAAAAAAAAAAGAGACGCGCAGATAGTGAAGTGATTCAGAGTACTACTGGCCATTGGCTGAAACAGTCGTGTCTAGAAGGTAACCCTCAAACTGCGAAAGTTTGTGCTAACTGCTACTCAGATTGGAACAGACAGACGATGGCTCCAATGTTTTGAATTTGGACTACTATTACATGGTAGCTGTCAGTTCTACATGTTGCTCCTTTAAAAAGAAAATTTCATTCAGAATTTTATTTTGTTGATGTTGATTTCAGTTGAATATGATCAATGTTAGAGAAGTGCTAGACTTACTGTATATTGTCATCATACTGTATATTGTCACTTGAATTCTCTCTGAACCTTTTCATTGGAGCAGAGGCAGAAACTGAAACAATCCGAGAGGAGGAGCTGCAGAGGCTCAGACAGTTTGATTTGGACTGGAGATTTGGGCCCTGCACAGGTAACATACCTACACATGTACACACTGTAAAATATCTGGGTTTGGAATAAGATTAAATCGTGTCAACTTTAATATTGTTTTGAATTTGTGTATGGGATGAGAATCTCTGAGTAGTCGAATATGAATACATTGTGTAGTGCAGTTGATTCACCAAGCGTTTTCATATGGGGAATTTCATAAGGGAATAAAATGAGGACCAAGCGCTGCATACTAAATAGAATTACAGCCAATAGTGGTAGTTTGCGGGTTCAATCCTTTTATCACTCCAAAGAAGGAAGTAGTTGAATTGCCAAAATCAAAGCTACAAGCAGCAATTATTGGGTTTTGGGCTTCACAAAACAGAGCAATGTCATTTCATCTAAACCATGTTTCTTGGCATTTTGGGGATGTTTCAGTAGCATAATTAAGAATATCCAGCAAGTCTGGTGATGTTTGGACACTCTGATTGATTTATGGCCAAATTTACACCAGGTCCATGCACATGTTTGGAACTGGTGGCGCCCCTATGGAGCGATTTCTAAATACTTTTATACTTGTGGTTCAAAATTGTCATTTTGATGTATAATCTGATTTGTAGCTTCTGCTAGTGGTCTGTTTGAATTCTCTAAATGTTGAGGAAAGGTGCTTCAATGCTTCCTTTCTTATCTCCTTTAGTATAGGATATTATTTCCTTTACCAAAAGAAAGGAGATGATAATATCCCACAGTTCCTAGCATTTAAAGAGACACAATCCTGCCTTTCATGAAAACAAACAATACACTTATCTTGCATATTATGTTCATACACTCGTACTAATTGGGATCCATGTTTAATATGAGTGGACAGTGGCAACCATTTATTGTCACTTTATTTTAATTAATTCTATATTTTGAACATGTAACAAAGCTAACTGCCTTGGTAATGAAGTGATATTTGTCCATGTTAGGTCAGATGATCCTTTATTACATGTTGATATTAAGTGTTCCAGCAGCAGAAGGACCTGTGGTATCTGTCTTTCACACACTGTGCCTGAAGCAGCCTGTCACTGAAAGAGCTATTTAACAACGCATGTGGGGGGGTAGAGCCTTTTGTAGTTTCACCACAGCAGACCTGCATCACTAACATCCGCCGCCGTCACATCATCATTACTGAGCCGAGTGAAGTGCAGTTGGATTCTCTGAGCACCACAGTTGTCTTTTCCTGTGTCCTTCTGAATTCTCCCTCAAATCTGTCCTTGATCTCATGATGTTTTCCATCGAGGTCAAAGAAAAGTGGTTAGGAAAGATATTAGGACGGCATTTTTTGACTTTTCAACCACATCCAAGATTAAACTGATAAGAATTTGTTCAAAGGTCACTGTGACCCCACAAAACACATTTTTGGCTTTAACTTAAGAATGTACATGCTAATCATGACAATGTCACACAGATGTCTAATAAGATAAAGTGACAGATGCAAGGTGGTAAATCTAGTTTTATGTATACCATAATTATGTATGTGCTTACTCTGCTGTTTCCCGAGAATTCATTCAGTAAATTGATTGAAAAACAAATTTATAATAAAAGAAGAAAAGAAATGTAAAACCAAGACATCAGCTCTGTTTTTAGCTGTTTATCTAAACTTTCTAGTAGCAGGCAGCGTGTTTTGCAACAACTAACAGATTTATTAAAGCTACACTGCACTTCCTGTAGTTCCTGTCAGACCTATGAAGCTTTTTAGCCATCACACAAAACCCTGAATTATTCATCATATTATCTTTTCCTCCAGGTATCAGCAGGTTGCAGAGATGGGAGAGAGCAAAGCTTCATGGTCTGAGCCCACCTGAGGAGATCAGATACTTACTGCTGCAGACAGACACTGACACTGAGTACAACAAGAGGTAACACACACACACACACACACACTTATCCCCATTGGTGGTTTCCCCAGTGTATTTGAAAATAGCACACAATGCTTACTTGTTTAAACTCTTATACTCACTATGTTAGCATCCACCAACTCTAGAGATATGGGTGGCTGAGGTATACCTGATGTTAACTCATATTATCTATTATGGTCATGGGCATACTCAAAACACTCTGAAGAAGGTAGTTGGAGGTGGTTAGAATAAAAAATTATAGCCACTGGTGTTGCCCAAGATATTGATAATCCTCCATTTATGTGAAATATAAGAACATCTTAGATGTCTTAGTAGTTCTGGCCTGACCCTCCCTTCATATACCCATATCATCCATATATTTGGATGAACCTCTAATATAAATCTATTGTTATTATTGTTAAATATGGCAGCAAAATAATATTATTATACTGAACAATTGATATAGCGTTGAAACATTAGTCTGTAACAAAGTTGATTGCCTTAAAGGCCATTTAAAGCAAAAATTAATATGCATTCTGGTTTTGTCACACCACAGAAAAATCTGTTACTAACTACTGGCTACAAAACATCCAGCCAAATTTGAATGATTAAAAATATTGCCAAGAATATAAAATTAGCTTTCAAAATCATGGGAAAATGAGCAGTATTCTCTGCTCTGAGATGCTGGGGATGTGTCTGCTGAAGGTGCTGAAACCACGCCCACAGGGCGGGGAAGGTGCAGCCTGACAGGACAGCTGACCCAGTTTATTTCCTATTGCAGCATATGACTTCGTCCAAATTCACACCTACATACTCAGAAGGTCGGTAGTTCGATTTAGTGATTCGAACCTCTGCTCCTCCGGTCACATGCCAAAGTGTCCTTGAGCCAGACATTTAAACCCAAATTGCTCCCAAAGGTTGAGAGTGAGTATTTACATTAGATCCTGTTGGGCAGGTTGGCACCTTGCATGGCAGCCTCTGCCATCAGTGTATGACTGTGTGTGTGAATGGATGAATGCTGATATGTAGCTTAAAGACTTTGAGTGGTAGGAAGACTAGAAATGTGCTGTATAAATGCAAGTCTATTTACTATTTAAATCTTATACTTACAGTTAAATTGAAGCATTATTGATGTTACAGAGCTGTCTGTCAATGTTCAATATGAACATTGTCATTACTGCTGCATCCATATTTATGCTGCCAGTGTATCCAGCATTGCATACTGTAATATTTCACCAGAAATAGTAATTTGCATACTATTGGTTTCATATTAAAGTTTCGGACATAATAAAATATCTCACATACAGTTTTAGTGTACTAAATAGCATAGTAGTACCATTGTTAGTATGGAATTTTGGACACAACCTACTACCATGGACCAAAGCTGTGCCTGGCAATGCAACTCCATTGCAATTCTATTGAAATGTTTTAAGATGGAGCATTTCAGTTCAGTTCAGATGGTAAATACAGGAATATTCAGGCAGTATGAGGAAAATAAAGTTGTTTTTTTTTTTTTTTTTTTTAACATTACAGCATTTAAACATGCTCTTGTAGAAACATATAATACTAGTATGAACCGGAAAATGAGCATGATATTGGACCTTGACTTATTCTATGATCAGCGAGATTTACAGTATCATACATCATACAAAGTTTATGTACTGCTGAAAAATGTGGAATGATATTCAGCCCTAAACCTCTTGGAGACTCTGATTCATAAAGTTGGTCTTAATTTGTTGGTAATAATTTTGTCTTAATTTTGTCTTTCAGCCTATGGAGCGAATATCCTTTGTGAGAAACACATCATAGGAAAGAATGCAGATTCCAGCAAAATCAAGTTAATGTATACCACCCAAAATCACAAGTGTGTCTCAGAGGGATTTACTTTCTTTAAGCCCTAAAAAGATTTAAACAGGGAAATATGTTTAAAGGGAGAAACCTCAAGAAGAGCAACAGAGGAGGAGTCCCTCTGTCAGGATGGAGGCAGAAGAATCACAGAACATCCAGTTGTTTTTTTCTTGCAGTTGCAGTATGTTGCCTTCTACACAGTGTTTTATTAACATTTTTAATTAAAAAAGAATTCTACCAAAATACTGTCTCCTTCTGTCTTGTGGTGCATAATGGAGGAAGGGTTTAGCTCACTGTTGACACTGTAGAAATGAAATGGTGAAGGAGACACAAATACCAGAGTTACACATTCACATAATTTGCAACCCTCTGGTATCTCCCATGTGGTCTGCACACTGACATACATTTGCCTCAGTCTTTTTATAACTGACCTAACTTAACAGTCTCTCTGTTTTACTCTCAACTCCACAAGATACATGAGGTAAAGACTTGGTGAATAATGGGTATGTTCTAGCTACAATGAAAAGTGTGTTTGCCTGTGTTGATGGTTAAAGTCATGTTAATAAAGTCTGGAATATGGTTATGGCTTGGGACATATTCCAAATAGTGATAATACACATACATCTTCACAGACTTCTTGTAATACGTAATACATGTAGGTCTCTCGTCATATACGGTACATCTATTGAGAATGCATTTGAAAAGAAGAAAATGTACTATGTAAATGAGACACTGTTTTATAAACGTTCTTATGAAAAGGTTTTTTTTTTTTACTTTTTGGCTGCAACATGCAGCAAAGGGTCAGCATGGACAACATGCAGCTAAGGGTCCATGTTTGGATTTAGAGCGCTGGTACATGGGACGCCTGCTCTACCAAGTGAACGACAATAAGGGTTACAGACTCTAACTTTGCAGCTTTAGTTGTGTGTAACTCATGGTCAAAAAGGAGGTCCCGCCTTCAGCGGTATTCGATTGGTCTGCGCTGTCGTCAGACACTCAAACGTTATTGGTTCACTTAATGATCAGTTGAGCGACATTAGTCGCACCGTGCTCTGATTGGCCAGGAGCTGCTCAGAGGCGGGCATATCTGTAGTAAATCTTATAGTAGGCGGGATTTGAGAGGATTCTACACGGTGATACGTTGATATTGTACGTCAGTCCGATTTCCGGCCTCTCATTGGTTTATTCTTAGCTGCGTTGAGCACCGTTAATCACGGTCATTACGGGGTAGCAGCGTCAAGGTAGACAAAATTAGCCGCGATAATACGTGAAGTCAGACGATTTCTATGTAAAATATAAGTCCATAACGTGCTGGTGTCGGAAGAAATACAGCTGTCAGTTACCCGTTGATCGAGAATACTCTGAAATAAGCACTGTCATTAAATGTGCATTTAGATTATGTCACGGCATGAAGTGTTTCTAAAGCAAAATGTTTATTTTGAAGGTTACAACCGGAAGCAGTATTTTGTGGATGGGTAACTTGATTGTATAGGCTGCTGTAGCCTATCTAGCTGTAGGCTGAGTATTAGTGACCCACACCCCTGCAGCTAGGAGTAATAAAACGACGCTGTCTGTACAAAATAGTCTGGAACTATATGAGAATCATTTGCCTTAAATAAGCCTTAATTTTTTTAACTGATAATATCTGTACTAAGCGGGAATTAGACGACGTTACTGTGTGAATGGAATTGAGTGGCTGTCACAGTATCATTAAGCTAGATAGCCTGTTGTAAAAACACATTTTCTAAGTATTTGTTGCTGCTTGTTTTCATTGCTGTATAGGAAATCATTCCGAAACGCATGGTGCTGTGATATATCGTGTCTTACAACAAGTGAAGGGACGGAGGACAGACGTTACACTGGTAAGCAACCTGTTCATCTCCGGAGGATTAACGTTACAACATAGCGCTAGCTGCCTAACGTTAGCTAGCTAGTCATTTACAGAGACAGCCATGAAAGTTAGCCAACAAGCTATCTGCTAGCTTGTAGTTCGAAGGCGTTAGCCTGTTCTGATTTTTCACCTGTCAGTTGACATATGGTTACGATATCAGCCCACAACCAGTTGCAGCCGTATCAAATTGCTAGTGACCAACATGTCTGCAGATTTTACCGTTATGTCATCCATATTACCCAGAATTAAGGCGAGGCTCCTCGTTATAACAGCGAGAAAGTATGTATAACGTTAACCCTTCATTTTTATTTCTAACGTTCAACAAATGACCGGAAGTGTCATCATCATTAATGTCGTTGGTCACCAGTCTATTTGCATAATGTTTGGCCCTTGCGCAGAATGCAGGGACGGTCGCTTAGTATTGTATTATTTTGCAGATGCAGAAATTGGCATGAGAGACATGGCATTTAATGCGTTAGTTAATTATCCTAAAATCAGGCCTACTACTTCCAGCCTGACTGGACCTTTAGGAATGATTGAGAATAGAGTCTTGTGATAACTTCGGCACAGACAATGTACCGGGAAATGATGCCAAAATGTTGTTCTTATTCCAAGCTGCTCGTTTACACACGAGCACAACGGTGGAGGGAGATCAAGGGAATACAGGCACACTATTTTTACCGGTACAATATTATTTAATTGGGTGGAACTGGTCTGGGTGCATTTAATGTAAACTTCAACGAGTAATAAACAGCCTAAAAGCACTGATATAAATATTGTCCAATGAGATGCACCAGCAGGAGATGCTTCTTATTCCTCTCCCCCATGGATAGTGATTCATGTGTCTGGGGCCTGTTTGTCTCTGTGGGTTCCAGTTTGTGTGGTTGCTTGGTTAAACAGTACATTTGATCCCCCAGCCAATTAATGCTGTAACAGTGTGTAATTTTTACACATTCAAGAAGCAGGTTACTTTGTGTGAAATACACTGAAATACTATTTTTTTTAATGAAAATCAGATTAGTTACTATCCCTGATAACAAGGACTTAAAAGAACATTGGCCTGAGGAAAGCAGTGAATATTCAGAAATATTTTATAATTTGAAAATGTACAATGCAGCAACAATATTTGCTGTTTTCATCTTCATCCTAAAATATGGTCAGCCTTATTAGCTTATAACTTGGAGCAAATGTAGTAAAAAAAAATGTATTTTTATAAAACGGTCACTATATCCAGTAGTGCATGAGACAGGTATTCTGAAAAAAAAAAATCATGCTCATAATGGTATCTGCAAGATTTCACATACTGGAAGAAAACAACCAATCAGAGCCAAGGAGTCTCCATAGCAGCTGTCAATCACTGCTCATGAAACTTGTGAACTCTGATCAAACTGTCAATTTAGGAAGCACTGATCAAATCTGAATCAAGATTTTATTACTGTAATGACTATTTCTTTACAAAAGTTTATACTTGCAAAATGCCTTTAGGAGCATGACGGGAGGGCAGAGGAACATGATTTTTTTTTTCCACAGACTTCTTCATTCTTCATTGTTGTTCATTGCTGTCTTCTACTGGTCCAGCACCGGCCTACTACGGTTTTGGATGTGTGCGACCACTTTACATTATTTTATTATATACACTACAAAGTTTTTGAATCAAACTGTTTTTCTTAGTTTTATAACTGCCTCTATAAGTTAGTAAAATAGGGGCTTAACAGCTGATAGTGAGAGTGACAGTGATATTTTTGTTCTGAAGCTTACAGTAAATTGATCTTGCCTTGTGTTCTCTCTCCACAGTGATGGATAATGCTCATACTAAAACGGTGGAGGAGGTTTTGGGCTTTTTCAGTGTAAATGAGTCTACAGGTCTGAGCTGTGAGCAGCTGAAGAAAAACAGGGAGAGATGGGGACCCAACGGTACTATTTTTTTTTTTTTCATTTAATTTCTTCAAGACAAATAGACTGTAGTGTCACAAGAGTAAACCCTGTGCAGGGGATTTCATCATCTTTTGTTTATTAGATGCAATTACTGCAATTATTACTACTGCCACTAACAAAAAAATTATAACCATCATTATAACAAAAACACGGTCATACAAAATATCATATTAGAGTAAATTAAGGTTAAAGGCTTCTCATATGGAACAATTATATTGATTCAGTAAATATTAACATGTATACACATTTACTGTATAGTGCTGTCAATGTGCATCATATCCATCCAAGTAATAGCCATCACAATATCAGTCTAGTCCTGAATGTTTTATTTAGTGTATAATCACCTGAAAATAAGAATCACTGTGTTTTCTTTACCTTAGAATGAGACGTTTATATCTACATAGGGAACTGGTCCTCTCCACAGAGTCCACCATGTTGCACCACCATGTTGCTACAGTAGTCAAGAACAGACAAACCAAACTCTGATAACTTTTCATGCTTGAGTCGGAGTTGAAAACGTTACTCGCTCCCATCGCTGTCACTCTCTCTCTCTCTCGCTTCACCATTCACTTCCCATGTACAGACACACTCTACACACTGGCTCTGCTCCAGATGACTCTATTAAAGGCCATTCTTATTTCAAGTTGGCCACCGTTGCTCTCTAACATGCTTTGCACATGGGAGAGGCTTCAGTATGTAAATTAATTTCAGTTGTAATTTTTTAGCTATAATTTTTGCTATACTATATCACTACCAAATAAAGGAAACTATGTATTTCCATCAACTCTTGAGATGTTGAACCACAGAAATGGAACAGAGTTGACATTCCAGTGCTATGTTGCAATTGCTTAACTAAAAAAGTGTGAAGATTAAAAATTATGGCCATTCCTACAAAGTTCCCCAAACATGTATTTTGTATGCACAGTATATATAACTACATACTTCTGAGACATTTTATCTGGCCCTAACAAAAACAATCTAAAACTACTGTAAAACAAAAACTATGATACTAAATAAACAAAAAAATACCAATATATAAAACTAAAATTAAATATATAACCCCATCCGCATTATAATTTATTAAACAAAATACCAGTGGTGATGATGTTTTTTTTTCTCCACCTTCTGTCCTTTCTATCTACCTTTAACTCATTCTTTACCTGCAGAATTGCCAGCTGAAGAAGGTGAGCTACGTATATATCTATTTTATTATGTATTATACCATACTATACTATACTATATTCCCATTGTCATTATCTCATCTAAATCAAAGTATATATTTGATTTCTTTCTTTCTTTCTTCTGCTGCTCATTGTGTTCATTGGTGTCCTCTTGCAGGGAAGTCTCTTTGGGAGCTGGTCCTGGAACAGTTTGAGGATCTGCTGGTTCGAATCTTGCTGCTGGCTGCATGCATCTCCTTTGTAAGAAAATGCAACTATGTGCACAAGCAAACACATACACACTCACATATTCAAGTAATGGTAGTAGTTCTACAAGTTTGTATGGACTATGTGGATTTGTGTAAATTAATTAGTGTAACTCCACTGTTTACACACATGTAAGGATTGTTAATAACATAAATCTTCATCTTTCTCTCTGTCTTGTGTTCTATCTTGTAGACCCTGGCTTGGTTCGAAGAAGGGGAAGGGACAATTACAGCCTTTGTTGAACCCTTCGTCATCCTCCTCATTCTCATTGCCAATGCTATTGTGGGAGTTTGGCAGGTAAACAGTGTGTGTGTGCAGGTTTTTTAGACGGACAATATCATCATGTCAAGGCAATTTCTAATGTATTTATGTTTAACTAGAAATGTATTTGCTGCAGAAAATGTGTGTGAATGCCAACAGCTAAAATGAATTGCAAGGCATTGCTGAAAATACAGAAATCTTAAACCACAAGTGCAATGCACTGCACTCCTAAAAATTGAACTAATAATCTGGCTGAGCTGAAAGTTGAACTGCATTACCCAATGAAAGCGAAGAGCTGAAAAACATTGCTAGAAAAGCAGGAAGCTAAAGTGTAGAAGTAGATAGTAAGGGCTTTTATTCTGAAAAAAAAACAAGGCTCATCATGAGCTTCCTGGTAAGAAAAAGTTAGGCCCAATTCCAAACCACCCCCTACACCCTCTCAATAGCCACTTCCACTCTGTTTACGTTTGTATGGAGGGTCCGCCATAATAAGTGCCATCTCAAACCAATTCAAGGGAAGTGTGTGTGTGTGTGTATATATATATATATATATATATATATATATATATATATATATATATATATATATATATATATATATAGTGTAATAATGCTTTGCAATAATCTGGTTTACTTACATTAACATTGCATTTATTTATACATAACATTTAAAATTCCTATTTGTGAGCACTATTATTTGCACTGTTATATATATTTCTTACTCATATTTACTTATGATTTATATATTTTTATATATTTATAAGTCATTTTCCCCCTGGGGATCAATAAAGTATTTCTGAAGTAGCTGCTGTATTTATACCCTACACCTTTAAAGAAGGGTACCTTATTGAGCTGTAAGTGTGATTACAAACGGAGTTCACTCCTGAGGGCATGTTCCTGTTTGCACTGTCTTTTTACAAATGAACCAGAGGAGAATACATGAAGTTATACAGATTGACAGACAGGTAATTCGTTGATTGGACTGTTTTAGCAATTGTCATCCTGCATCATCAGAATCAATGTGGAGAAATCAAATTGCAGTGAGTGACAGAAGTTTATGAAACACATTAATGCTCCCAGATGACTGGTGCGAACACATAATCTGAACATCAAGGAGGGCATGGACACATGCATGATCAGCTCGATTTTGTTGTTTGGTTTGCACCACTGTTTGATCGACAGTTTTTACACCAGCCCACAGAAACCGTATTAACCGGCCAAATGGACCTTAGTTTGTTTTAACTGAACCAATCAGGTTAGGTGTGAAAGCACCCTAATATTTAAATGCTCACATAGATGTTAAGAATCAAACATAAAGAAAGCAGAAAGAAGTGATTTCTTCATCAACAATTGAAAGAAACTTATAGAACCATTCTATGATGCTGTGTCCTCCAGGAGCGCAATGCAGAAAATGCCATTGAGGCTCTGAAGGAGTACGAACCAGAGATGGGCAAGGTGTACCGACAGGACAAGAAGAGTGTCCAGAGAGTCAGAGCCCGAGACATTGTTCCTGGAGACATTGTGGAAGTTGCTGGTAAGTAGACAAATCAAATCATCTCTTGAGTGTCAAATACTCACCCTCTCAAGGCTTAAATACAATTTGCAATGTTTCCAATGGTGACATTTCACAGTGGAAAAATGGCCATAGACCTTTCTACAACAAGTCCTGCAACACAGTTTTGAATGTGAAAATAACAGCATAAAGAATTCCACCCAAAAACCAGTGTTTCCCTTGGCCGACTATGGCATTCTTCACTGCATAAATCAGGGATTGGTCAGCTTGCAGTTGTGTAGTTTCTAACCTC